>PVIA01001251.1:0-300076 GCA_004024845.1 Tonatia bakeri
CGGCTGAGAAAGCAGAGGAGTACTAGGGCAATACAGGATCTATATGTAGAAACTCTGGGCATACGCAGGACTGCCTGTCAGGTGTGGTCTGGCAAAGGGCAGACTTTATAAGAACCACCTTAAGTTGGACACCAAGGTAAATATTTTATGCTCATTTTAACAGTGGAAAAATGAGAAGAACAAAGATCTGGCCGAGGACACACAACAAACGAGATACAGAGCTGGATTCACTATACCGACCTCTAACTTGTTGCCCCGCTCCTCTACTGTGTTAGTTTTCTCAGGGTGAATAAACTCAGTGCTGCTAGTGTGTTGTTAATATAATATGCGCCATTTATTGAGAGCTCACTAAATTTAGTCTCTGTGTTTATGTGCACTGTTATTTCATTATTTCACTCAGTTAACAAATACACTATAGTCCATCCAAGACACTATGCACCAAGGGACTGTTAGGCACTGCAGACACAGAAGTAAGTTAGATGGTCACCACCCCTGACCTGTGGGAGTTCACAATCCAGAAAGGAAGTGAGTAGTTGAAGAAGTAATTACAAGGGTAATTGGCAGGTATATAGCGAGAGTACAACAGTGAACCCAGCCTGCCATGGGTAGCAGGGAAGCTTGCTGAAAGAAGTGGCTGTTTTCACAATAACCTGATAAGATAGATGCTATGAATATACCCTTTTCATGGATGAGAAAACTATGATGTCAGGCAGATTAAGTAACTAGCCCACTGGCAGTGCTGAGACGAATATATGAGCCTGGGTCTATACCTAAACCAAAGCTCATTCTCTTACCTTAGCAGGTAAGAGAATATTTCTGTTATTTTGTCCTTTCCTTCTAAGGGTCACGTGAGTGGAATGGGGTATTAATGAAATGTCTGCAATGCAGGAAGTTGAAATCATGGCTGACAAACTGTAGAAGCATGTCTATGTCATGGTTGCTGTCAAATTAGGTATGACAGCTATTTAGTGACACAACTCTTGTGCTAATGTCTGAGTAGATGTTCAGGTCAATTGAATATGATTCAACAGCTATGTAGTGAGTACCTACTATGTGCCAGGAATGGTGCCAGACACTGTCAGGGTTACAGTGATGCTAAAACAAGTCCCTAAATACTAGGTTAAAGATTGTCTTAATCGCTAACAAATAAAAAATTAAATAACAAAGCCATAATCCTGGCAGTTAGAATCTATATGTAATGTATTGTAATAGCTACCAGGTTTTGAGCATCAACCATGTGCCAAGCATTGCCTGAGGTAACTTAACGGAAATAAACACGATCATGAACATGAAAGTAAAAACTAAAAACACATTATGGGAGACTGTGCTGAGCACTTTACACGTATTATCTGTTTTAACCCCATTCTTTTAATCCGTGGTCATTCTATAATGCTAATATAATAGTATTAACAATACTAATATTGCCCATTTCACAGATGAGAAAGTTGAACTTCAGGATTCGTGCCTGAGATCCCAGAGCTAGTAAATAGAAGAGCTAGAATTCAAACCTAGGTCAGCCTGACTCCAAAACCTGGGCTCTAGACTACTGCACCACACTATATCTGCAAGGAGAATTAGCTTGTTAAAAACGGGGAAATGTGGTATGATCTGCATAGCCAGATGCACATCCATACCGGAGAAATAAATATCAGTGCTTTAAAAACCCACCAGGGAAGTAAAGAAACAAGGAGGAAAATCCCTACAATGTATCTAGTAATTAGATGCTAGTTAAGCCCTAAAACAGATTCCAACCAAAATATTTATAGTATTATTTCTATCATTTAACTCTGCTAAAGTTTGCCTCTAGAATTATATTTAAATTTAATTAGTCCAAAAGCTCAGAATTTTTTGCATCAGGATACACATCCTTTAAATTTTGTTTTATATCTATGTGGGGAAGAAAAAAAACTATATAACAAAAGTCAGTGGCAAGCAAATAAGTAACCCCATTAAGGACGGGGCGCAGGCTGTGCTTAGTAAACTGGGAGAAAAAACAAGTCCCCTGCAGAAGACAGTCATTAGTCCCGGGCCATACGAGCATCTTGTCTCCATGCTTACCTGTGGCTGTGGGCAGGGAGGTATGCGCCTCATTCCAGATGTGCAGATATGGCCAGAGGGAGATCTGTGTAGCTAAGGAAGTGCCCAGAACTGGCTCTGTGACTTGTGGACCAGGAAGCTCACTGTTGCCCGAAAACATACGGTTGTGTGTGTTTTCACCTGCTCATTTACCCTTTGTCTCAACATAAAAATGCAAGAAAAGATACTAGTATTTATTATTGTTTCCACAATTCACTTAATACTGTAGAAAGAGTTCAGAAAGGTAGACCTTCTATCAGAGCAACAATAGTTATACTAACTTATAAATTATAAATACTTATAATTATCCTATTAGTAAAACAATAATGACAGCTTCCGGTCATTGAGTGCATTCTATGTGCCAGGCGCTATGAGGGCACTTCTCACACATTATTTCATTTAGTCTTCATGACAACTATTACCTATTTCACAGAAAAAGAGACAGGTGTTCAGGAGGTTAAACAACTTCTCACGGAACAGAGTGAGCAGGTAACATCTGTTTACATGTCCATCTCCCCACCAATTACTGTAAATTTCTGGAGAGCAAGGGCTGTGTCTTACTTATCTCTGCATTCCTAGTCTGTAACACTGTGCCTGCCACAGAATAGGCAGAATTCAGCACTGTTTTTGAATAAATGAAAAAACAATATTCCCAAGATAAGTGGTAGAGCCACCACTGGCTGCTGGCGTTTAGGTCTCCTGCCTTCAAATCTAGTGTGCTTTCTGTAATTACATGTTGCCTGCCTAAATCAGGATTAACCACTCACATACCTCTTTCACTCTGAAAATTCCTACTATACACATAGCAAGTGTGATGCAGTGATTCCCTTCTCCGTCTTTATCTTAATAAAAATGCTAGAACTTAGTGCATAAGAATGTATTACCAGCCATCCACTACTGGTATTTCAGAAAAAATTTTGAAAAGAAAATGTCCATCAATGGAGGGACAATTAAAGGTAAATCCATTCAATAGAATATCATATAACTTTAAACAGAGTAAGGTAGATCTACATCTATTGATGGAGAATATTAAGTAGAATAAGCAGGTTTCAGAATATTAAGAACTGTTTAGCCCTGACTGGCATGGCTCAGTTGGTTGGGCATCATTTGGCAAAGCAAAGGGTCCATGGTTCAATTCTTGATCAGGGCTCGTGCCTGGGTTGTGGGTTTGGTCCCAGGTCTGGAGGTGTGCCAGAGGTAACCGATTGATATTTCTTTCTCACATCAATTTGTTTCTCTCCCTTTCTTTCTTTCTCCCTTTCCTTCTTTCCAAATAAATAAAATCTTTAAAACAAAAAGAATAGTTTAGTATGCAGAGTAATAATAATCCTGTCTTCAACATTTATTGCATACCTTGTTTCAGGCACTCTTCTAAGTTCATTACATGTATTACCACATTTCACAGAATCTACAATATTGTTTATTGAATGTTTATAACATACTTGGACCTGTTAAACATTCTTATTTCAGAGATAGCAAAATTTACAGAAAATGTGTTTCTTCAAAACAATTAAATATGACGTTTTGCTTACTCCTCACTACAGCACAAAGTAGGTACCATCGTTTCTGTGATTTTGTTGATGAGAAAATTAAGGCACAGAGAAATCCAAGTAATTTGCCTGTGAGTAATAGAATATATCCCGTAAGATCCCATAAAAAAACAACTGAAGAGTTCTGGATGAAGACAATGGCTGTGATTTCTCACGCATCTAACTTTCCTATCCACCTCCTCCCCTCCCAATCCCACTAAAACGGCACTAAAAGATTGTTTTAAAGCATAGGGGAGAGGGGGCAGTAAACATAACAGAATTTTGCAGATGGAAAAGCAAATGAATGAGTAACAATAGGCCTGGCAAACCTAAAAACACTGAATCTTAGACCGGAAACTGGAGAAAGCTGAGAAACAGTCTGATATATTAAGGAATTAACAAACCAGTGGTGTCCCTGGAAGTGGGGCTGAAGAGCAGCTAATAGGGACAGGTGGAAGGACGAGTTCCCTTCCTCACTGTGCCCTCCAGGTAACTGCCCCTCCTCCACCTCAGTGGTATGGAGGTTTATTCTCTTCAGAGAGTAAAACAGACAATCTCTGGAGTAAGGGTCACCACGTACAGTCCAGGGCATCATACTGATCCTGGCCAGGTAGCTCAGTTTGTTAGAGCACTGTCCCCACACTGCAAGTTTGCAGGATTCGACCTCCAGTCAGGGCCCAAACAAGAAGCAACCAATGAATGCATAGACAAGTAGAACAACAAATTGATGCCTTTCTCTCCACCTCTCTCTATACCCTCTCTCTCTCTCTCTTCCTTCCCCTCTCTAAAATCAGTTTTTAAAAAATTAAGGGCATTGTACCAAAAAAATAAAAAGGGAGCCCTGGCTGATGTGGCTCAGTGGATTGAGCACAGGCCTATAAACCAAAGGGTCACCAGTTTAATTCCCAGTCAGGGCACATGCTTGGGTTGCAGGCCAAGTCCCCAGTTGGGGGAGCGCGAGAGGCAACCACACATTGATGTTTCTCTCCCTCTCTTTCTCCCTCCCTTCTCCCTAAAAATAAATAAATAAAATCTTTTTAAAAAGTGGGAATAGTGTACAAATAATTTGTAACATGTTAACCTAATATCATATATCATAAGCATATTTTCATGTCTCTACGGAGTTCTCACAGTAATAATTTTAATGGATGTGCCAGAATTTACTTAACCACTAATATCTAATTCTTTTGCTGAATAGTTAGGTTGTTTCAAGTTTCTTTTTTTTTAATTGAGATATAATTGAAATATAACATTATATTAGTTTTAGTTGTTCAACACAATGATTCAATATTTGTATGTATTACAACATGATCATCACAGTAAGTCTAGTTAATATCTGTCACCACACAGTTAAATTTTTATTTCTAGTAATAAGAACTCTTAACAGCTACTCTCTCAGCAACTTTCAAGTATGTAACACAGTATTATTGACTTCAAGTGTTTTATTATATGAAATATGTAGATTTTTCCATACTTTAGCTTATTTCTTCAGCCTGGATTACTAGATGGGGAAGATTGGATCAAAGGGGATAAGGATTGGGGGGAAAAAAGTCCTGGCCAGGCCACTCGTTGGTTAAAGTGTTGTCCTTACACATTAAGGTTGTGGGTTCAATCCCCAGTCAGGGTACATACAAGAATCAGCCAATGAATGCATGAATAAGTGGAGTAACAAATCGATGTTGCCCTCTCTCTCTCTCTCAATTCAATAATTTTTTAAAAAATTTAAAGGGTATAAGGATTTGATGATTCCAGATATTTACTTACAGATTGCTTTCACATATGTTTTCACTAACTTAAAATGTCACTAGAAGCATTAGAATACCCATTTGATTGCATCGAAAAAAACAGTTGGTATCACAATTTTAATACATTAGGAGCTAGATAACTATTTCATACAAACTGATTTTGAAGTCAATAGGCTTGACTTCTCTCCCCCACCAAAATAAAACAATTATTTGAACAAATAGTAAAATTTGTAAATAAGTGTGTGAGTTCTCAAAATAATACTTTGAAAGGAACTACTTGTTTAGATGTTTATCTTCTGATGTATTTGTTTTCTTAAAAAATTAATGTCATCACTTCACATTCACACCTCCGGGGAGAAACACAGAAACAATTACAGTCAACTTGACAAAAACCGCCAATGTGATGACTCACATCCTGTCCACCTGCAGAGGTCAGCCTGGGCTCCGCATCGCTGGGTCCCTGCTGCTCAGACGCGCCGCCGTCTTAGAGCGTTCTGGGTGTGGGAGCCTCTCAACCTTGAAAGAGGTGGGTCACATTCTAAAGTGAGTTGAGAAGACTGACCCCTCCGTCACATCTTACACCAGCCACACTGCTGAAAACTGGGGCACGGGCAGAGCGGGAAAGCAACAGTCTTCTTCTGGTTTGTTTTAGTTATTATTTTTAAATTATACCAGAACTATACTGATACAGTCATCATAAAAAAGATAGTCAAAAACAACAGAAAGTACAGCATATTTCCAGTACCAAGCAATAACTATCAACATTTTGAAGTATTTACTTTCTCTTTTTTTATTTAATTCTTAATTAATTAGTTTTTTATTGATTGAGTACAGTTGCCTCCATTTTCTACTTTCTTTTTTTTGTTTCAAGATTTTATTTTTATAGAGAGGAGAAGGGAAGGAGAAAGAGAGGGAGAGAAACATCAAAGTGTGAGAGATGCATTGATGAGTTGCCTTCCACATGCCCCCAACTGGAGACCTGGCTCGAAACCCAGGCATGTGCCCTGACTGGGAATTGAACCAGTGACCTTTTGGTTTGCAGGCTGGAACTCAATCCACTCAGCTATACCATCCAGGGAGAAGTATTTACTTCCATACCATTTTCTCTATGTACATGTTTTATAAAAAGTAGTATAACATACACATTTTTTGACACTTTCTTTTTCATGTAATAATAATTATAGTCTATGTCTATATAATGTTTACCATGGGCCAGGTAGGATTCTAAGAATTTTTACACATAATGACTCATTTAATCCTCATGCTAACTCTATAAGGAAGGCAATATTAGTATTCCCATTTAATGATAAGGAAACTGAAGCAAAGCAGTTAAGTAATTTGTCTAAGGTCAGAAAGTTAATACATTAACTATATGGGCCCTGGCTGGTGTAGCTCAGTGGATTAAGCAAGGGCCTGGGAACCAAAGGATCACCAGTTTGATTCCCAGTCAGGGCACATGCCTGGGTTGCAGGCCAGGTCCCCAGTTGGGGGCATATCAGGGGTAACCACACATTGATGTTTCTCTTCCTCTTTCTCCTTCCTTTCCCCTCTCTCTAAACAAATAAAATCTTTAAAAAAAATTAACTATCTGGAATGTCTTTCTGTGTCATTAAGTTTATTTCTACAATATGAAAAGTCCCCCTTTCCATAATCTCCTCCAGCTTTTTACAGATACTGAACCTCATGGCTCACACACTGACTCATCACAGAGGAATGAGGAATGTTAACCTGGGACAAACCAGCTTACACAGGCAAGATTCCTGTGGTCTACAACTCAGCATTCACTAATTCAGTCACTCATTCATTCAACAAATATTTGAAAGATTATTATATGAATAGCACTAAGGTAGCCAAGGGTTATGGGGTTCACAGAAATGAAATACTTAGAACAATGTTAAATAAAACATTTAACACATTACCTGGCACATAACAGTTTATCAATAAACCAATTATTTATTCCAGGCACTGTGCTAAATACTAAATGAGTGGATTATCTCAATGACCTCCAGGAACTGGGTTCTATTATCCTTCCCATTTTGTAGGTAAGAAAACTAAGGCCTAGAAAGGCTTACCTAGTTTACACAACATACCTGTAATTAAGTTCAGTTTGAACTTAAGACTCCGGGGTCTTTGCTCTTATATTACAGTACTACAAAGACAGACACAGTTCCTTTCCTTAAGAAGCATACAATCTTGTTAATAATACTGAAGTTGAAATCAGCTAGTAAGTAGTAAGCATGTCGAACACTTTGGTAGGTCTCTATGTACATTGATCATTTAACTCATATCTCAGCTCTGTGACATAGGTATTGTAATTATGATTGTTTGACAGATGAGAAAATAGACATTTTGAGAGTTTAAATAATTTGTTCAAGACACAAACAACTATTAAATTGTTTAGCTACTAGAAGCCAAGATATAAAGAATTACTGTTTAGGGAACATGATGAAATATGGAACAAATCATGCTACTTAGCTGCCATCAAGTATCAGAAGTCAAAGGGAAGAGACTTGGTGACCTTCTTGTGGTCCAGGATTAATTGCAGGAGAGAAAGGGAAAATCCTGGCGACTTGTTAGGCCCTGTGTCGAAAGCCTTCACACAGGTTAATTAATTGTATCCTCTATGTGGTGAAGGTATTAATTATTATTCTCCACTTGACTGACAAGGAAATGGATTCTTTGGAAGATAATGCAATATGTCCAAAGTCATATAGCTAGTAAACGATATGGCTAGAATTAGAACCTATTTGTCTCTCAAGCCTGAGCCCTTAACCACTATATTGCATGCTTTCCATTGTTGGATCTTGCTTTTTGGTTACGTAGGAGTCACACAGGCACAGAGGAGTGGAAAAGGCAATGGTGAAAAGGTGTTAAGAAAGAGAACACTTAAGCGGGAGTACTGAGGTCTGTCCATGGAAAAGGAAGCAGACCTGCTTGGTCAGTGCTAAAGATTTATTTGTTTTGGGAAAGAGCCTTTTCTTCATATAACTTTTATGACTATATCAATTGTATAAATGTCTGTTTCTGCCATTATAATGGGAGCTGTTAAGAACAAAGACTATCTTAGCTATTGCTCTATCCCAGCATTTAGTACAGCACATAAATTGCAGTTCCAGCAAAGAGGTTGGAAAAATAGGGAGTAGTCACACTGTATAGATCTCTGGATGGCAATTAAGGTAGTCCTTAATGCAAATATCCTAAACAAAATAATAGGTACTCAAATCTAACAGTGTACTGACAAGATAGTATCATGATGCATAGGAATTATCCCAGGAGTACAAGGATGGCCCATCAACAGAAAATCTGTCAATATAACTTACCACATTAATGGGCCAATGTATAAAAATCACATTATTTCTTCCATACTTAATAGAGAAAGTTGGTGCAAAACCATTAAGATCAGAACTAAGTCGTGAATGCCCATTATTATTACCAGTGTTACCTAGAGTATTTGAGAATCTGCCCAATTCTTTTAGACAAGAAAAAGGTGAAAGATATGATAAGCCTTTCTGCTTTTTACTATTTTTTAAGATAAGATTTTATTTATTTTTAGAGAAAGGGGAAAGGAAGGAGAAAGAGAGGGAGAGAAACATCAATGTGAGAGAGAAACATCAATTGGTTGCCTCTTGCACACCCCTAACTGGGGACCTGCCTCGCAATCCAGGCATGTGCCCTGACTGGGAATCCAACCAGCAATCTTTGGGTTTGCGGGATGATGCCTAACCCACTGAGTCACACCAGTCAGGGCTGCTTGTCACTCTTGCCAATGATATGGTATTCTATATGGAAAATACAATATTATCAGCAGGCAAGCTTATCAGAATATAAAAAAGTTATTAATCAAGTTTGCAAGAATAGAAATCATCTTACAAAATCCAACAGTGTTCTTCTATACCAGGAATAACTACCTTGAAATGTAATGAAACTATAGCACAATCTACAATAGGAACTAAATGATAGTCTACAGTAAGGATCCGCAAACTTTCTGTAGTTTCCAAATGGTCTCTTTTGCAGCCATTCAACTCTGTCATTATAGTACAAAAGAAGCCATACACAATTTTTAAATAAATGCATATGGATGTTCCAATAAAACTTTATGAAAATAGCAGGCTCACATATGTGCACAGGCATAATTTGCCGATGTCTGACCTACAGTAATTGGCCTAAAAGCAATGCCCTTCAAGAAGTTTATCAAGAAAAAAATTAAATTTAAAAAAGACCAGAATAAATGTCATAATTAGGATAACTGCAGCAGTGTAAAGAAGATACTTATTTGTTTAACAAATATTCAGAATGCCATAAGCCAGCTGTTGTTTTGGGTGCTTGGGATACAGCAGAGAACAAAACAAAGTAACTACCATCGTGAATTTTGGTAGAGAAGCAGTGAATAAATAATGTAGTCACTTAATAACAAATGCTATGAAGAAAATTAAGTAAGATAAAGGGAGGGAGGGAGTGTGCTGCTTAGTTTAGCATAGTCAGGAAAAGCCTCTCTGACATGTCAGCAGGGACCTGAAAGAGGTGCAGGGACCCTACCACGTTGAATTCTAGGGAGGGAATGTTCCAATCAAAGACATCAGTTCTTCCCCAAATTAATCTACACCTTTTTAATGAAACTCCAATGAAAATGCCTGTAGTAATGGTGAGAAACTAAAACTCTAAAATGAATTCGAAACAATAAAAGGCCTATGAAAGCACAGTCTATTTTGAGGGGAAAATAGAAGTAGGGATACCCGCCCTACTGGTAGAACTGGCTCTACCACAAAGTCACAGTAATAAAAAACACTGTGCTGCTGGCACAGAAACAAAGAGAAAGACCAATGGAAAAAAATGCAGAGCTTAGAAATAAAGTATGTACATGGGAACCTAATATGTGACAAAGGTGGCATCACAAAGCACTGAGAAGACATGTTATTCAGATGATGAAAGAAAAACGAATTCACCCTATGGAGAAAAAAAGCTGGATTTTTACTTGATACTGTGTTAAAGGTGGACTCCAGACAGACTAAAGACCTAACTGTGAAAGTTACATAAACCTAATATAGGAACATCTATGCTACCTAGGAGTAAATGGAGACTTCCTAAACACGACTCTAAACAATAAGGCCAAAATTTAGGACATCTGCTTAATTAATGACATCACAAAGTTAACAGGAAGGTGACAAAATGGAAGAAGGTATTTGCAATGTTTAAAACAAATGAGGAATAATGTCTAGAAAACACATTTCCTGCAAACCAACAGAAAGGCAATCAAGTAGGAAAAAATAGGCAAAGTATATAGATAGATACTGGAAGAAAGTTATTTGCAGTGTTTAAAAGTAACAAAGGATTAATGTCTACAATATACAGAAGATTCCTACAAACCAACAAGACCGAAAAGCAACTAGAAAAATAGGCAAAAGTTGTAGATACCTTAGTTTTACATACTAGGTAGTCTATACAATATCATATACAAAAGAAGTATACAAAGAATAAAGGGCTCAAATTTAATTATAATCAGAAAAATGCAAATCAAAACAACTAAGACCTTTGGGGGTGGCTCACATGGAAGGGGATGAAGAGGTACAAATTTCCAGTTTAAAATAAGTAAGTCACAGGGATATAATGTACATTATGGGGACTATAGTCAATATTACATTAATGCCCGGGCTGGGTGGCTCAGTTGATTAGAGCATTGTCCAGCACGCTTTAAAAAAAAAAAAGGTTGTGGGTTTGATTCCCAGTCAGGGCACATACCTAGGTTGTGGGTTCAATCTCTGGTCACATATGGGGGATAACTGAACAATGTTTCCCTTCCCTCTCACATCAATGTTTCTCTCTCTCTCTCGGCTTCTCTCTGAAATCAATAAAAATATCCTTGAGTGGGGATTTAAAGGTAAATAATTAAAATTAGTTAAAAAATAATAATATATTAAATTTGTCTAATGACAGGGGGTAACTAGACCTATGGTGATGACCATCATGCAATGTATAGAAATGTCTAATTGTGATGCTGTACACCCAAAACTGACATGGACCCGGCCCACAGTGTCTGCGGCATTATGGCTGAGACGAGACAAATTCACAGGGACTACCGAGTCCCGTGGAGGAAAAGGGATGGCACAGCCACTCTCTCAAGAGAAGAGCATGCCAACCCTTGCCCTGACAAGTTTTTATTGGCTTTAATTTGCATAGGAATACAGGGCATATATGGAAAGCTCATCGATCACTGTCAGGCAGTAATGATCAAATAGATAACATTCGAAGAACTCTGAGGGCCTATTTTGAGTCAGGGTCAAATAGCTAAAGGGCCATAAAACTTTGGGGAAACAAACTCATTTCACGCTTGGACCCTTATCATTTGAACTGAGGGTATTAGCAAAGCAGGTTTCACAGGATTTTATGCACTTTCTTAGGCCTAATCAATCCAGGAAACCCGGCCTTTCCAGCACATGGCCACACTCCAGCATTGTTTTAGGCTTAGGTCGAGCAGGGGAAGTAAGGCAGCCAAGAAATTAGGAGACTTCTTGCAGAGAGAATGAGGATTCAGGCTGTGTCAAAGCCAAGGGGAGAGGGTCCATCACCCCCTTTCTCCATAGCCTCCCAAGACCTTCCCTGATACTTCCTTTGTGACTGTGCCTGTCTTAGGTCGTCCCTCCCTCAAGGAATCTTACCCATCATTGGCTAACCGGTTGTGCAATGGGGGCCAGGCAGGGTGAAGTAAAGTGGGCAGAGGCGGTGCTCCTGCCAGGAAGATAAGCTTTGTCTCATTAGTGGCTTAGGGTCCCAAGGTCTCTCACTCATTCTTAGCCATGCGGGGTTACAGCTTCTGAAACCAGGGAGGATGGTTCCCAACATGAAGCCAATATAATATTGTATGTCAATTATACTTTCAATTAAAAACAAACACATAGCAGCATAATTTACAATAGCCAAGTGCTGGAAGCAACCTAGATGCCCATCAGTAAACGAGTGGATCAAAAAACTATGGTACATTTACACAATGGAATTCTATGCAGCAGAAAGAAAGAAGGAGCTCCTACTCTTTGTGACAGCATGGATGCAGCTGTAAAGCATTATGCTAAGCGAAATAAGCCAGGTGGTGAAAGACAAATACAGTATGATCTCACCTTTAACAGGAACCTAAACAACAAAACAAACTAACAAACAAAATATAACCAAAGACACTGAAATAGAGAACAGGCTGACAGTGACCACAGGGGAGAAGGAAGGAAATTTCAGGGGAAAAGGGAAAGGGTCTACAGGAACAAGTATAAAGGACACATGTACAAAAACTAAGGGGGTGGAAATGGGAGGGAGGTAGGGAGGGCTGGTGGGGTGGGCCGGGATGGGAGTAAAAGACAGAAAACTGTACTTGAACAACAATTAAAATAAAATAAATAAATAAAATAAACACAATGAAATCTTATGTGAAACACTTAAGATTTGTAACACTCAAGACAAATAAAAGCACAAATTCACTGGAAAAACAAAACAAAACAAAACAAAACAAGAGCGCCACTTTCAAACCACCAAACTGGCAAAAATTAGAAAGATGGGTAACACCAAAGATTGGTAAGGATATGAATGAGTGCATACGCACTGGCGGTAGAAATGTAAACAGTACGCCATTCTCAAAAGTAATCTGGCAATATTTGGCAAAAATTGAACATGCCCATTGATATATGGCTCAGAGAAATACATCAATTTACAAATTTGCTTAGTTTAGCATTTTTTATGGTAACAAGAGAGGTAAAGGCAATCTAGGTTTCTATCACCAAGTGACTGAATGAGTAAAACACGTCAGACACGCAGTGGCTGTGTGCCTGGATTCTGGAGCTCAGTTGCCTGAGTTGAAATTCAGGCTCCACCACTTACTGGTTCTGACTTTGAAGAATGGAAGTAGGTAATTTTATTAACCAATGTCACCAATACATTCAATTAAAAAGTAAAAGTAGAAAATTTGAGTAGCTTCTGTGTGTCTCACTCTCATTTATAATATGGGACTTACAATATCTGCCTCATATGGTAGTTGTGAGAAGTATATGAGGTATATGAGTTAAAACATTTAAAGTACCTGCCACAGAGTTAAGATTATTTAAGTGTTAATATTATTGTCACTATGAAAGCATATGCAAGCTGGAAGTTAGCATATCACAAAATCAATGTTATTTTAAAATGAAAAGGAACATTTATAGCACAATATTACTTATGTGAACTGAACATATTCTTAGAACTCTAACACACTTTACAAGCCAGGCACCAAAGACATACACTGAACATATCAAAATGGGTGAGTATAGGATACAAGAAATGAGAAGAGTTTAGGAATAAAGGGGAAGACTACAAAACAAGAAAGGGGCTTTTCCTGAATCATTTATGTTAATCTACTGTGAAAGGAGGAACAAGATTTATCCACATAAGCAATCTGCAACTGAAGGGGGAAAAAAAGATGTTTCTTTAAAACATTCACAGAAAGCCAGAAAAGGATCTCAGAGCCAGAGAAATAACCAACTAACCCACTTGGCAGGCACCTCATCTTAGAACTTATTAGGTGAGATAATATTATTGGGTTGGCCAAAAAGTCCATATGGTTTTTTCCATAAAATAAAAGATACATTTTTCATGTTCACCAATATCTTTATTGATTTGAATATTATGAGTATGTTGGCTATTTCCCGCATGGTAGAACACTGATTGTTCTCAATGTCTCAACTTGATCACTATCAACTTCAACTGGTCTACCCAACTGTGGGGCATCGTCCAGCGACAAATCTCCAGCATGGAACTTCACAAACCACTTTTAACACATTCAATTAGTCACAGCACCTTTTACATACCCTGCACCTTTTTTTTTTTGCATTTTAGTTGTTTTTACCTTTCTTGAAATAATAAAGCATTATATGCTGAGAATGTTGTGTATTTTCTTCCATCTTCAATATTAAAATGGCTACACAAAAATTCACCAATTTTATTTTTTTTTAATGCACGCTGATATGACAGCTGTCACAATACAATCTGACAAAGTTGTTTTGAATAAATTTAAAGACAACTAAGCACTACTAGAGCCATTTTACAGAAAGAGCCAAACAAACCTTTTGGCCAACCCAATACAATCTCTACTGTTTAAGGCAGGGATAGGTTTTCTGTTACCTGTAACCCAAAGCATTCTAACAGAGTGTTCTTGTAACCTTTTGAGTGGCAAACTGAGGTGCAGAATTATGACTTATCCCAATGTAGCTCAAATGGGGTGTTGTCTAAATGGAGGTCCCAGAAGAAAATTAAAGGTTTGAGTAACCTGCTGTTTTTAGCAAGCCAAACTCTCTCCAGTGTAATAAAAAACATCTTAAGAATGAAAATGTTCAACATTTATCCAACTAAGAACTTAAAAAATCCATTAAAAGCCCTGACTGGAATGGCTCAGTTGGTTGGGTGTTATCCTGAGAAAGGAAGGGTCGCTGGCTTGATTCCCAGTCAGGGCACCTGCCTGGGTTGGGGGTTCAGTCCGGGTCAGGGCACATTTGAGAGGCAGCTGGTCTATGTTTCTGTCCCATATCCCACCTCTCTAAAAATAAGTAAATAAAATATTTTTTAAAAAATCCATTGAAAGTCAAATAACAAATGAAAAAAATTATATAAAAGTTCCTTATAAATTAACAAAGAAAAGATGGCCCTGGCCAGGTAGCTTAGTTGGTTGGAGCGTCTTGCTGATGCGCCAGGGTTATGGGTTCAATTTCTGGTCCAGGTTCAATCAGGAGTCAACTAGTAAATGCATGGATAGGTAGAGCAACAAATTGATGTTTCTCTCTCTCTCCCTTCCTTTGAATCTAAAAATCAGTGGTTAAATTTTTTTTTAAGTTTAAAAAGATGAACAATGAAGAAAATGTCTGATTAAAAAAATTAAACCTCACTGAATACTTTGAAAATTAATCACCATTTATCATCAAATGGAAAAAGAAGATTTCATGGTTACACCCAGTTTTGGCAGCTGTGTTGGAAACCTCATTTATAGCTGGTAGGAGAGAAAACCGGAACATTTCTGGAGGGCATTTGGTAATGCATGCCAGAATTCTTACAATAGTGCAAATAGTGCATACTCTGATGCGGCAGTTCCCTAGAATTTATCCTAAAGAATTACCACGGATGTCAACAAAAATTTAATTAGAAGTACTAGCATTGCAGGTTTAGAAAAGAATGAGAAAGCCCACAGGATTAAACTAAAAATACCAAAGTAGGAGAACCAATTAAATTATGGAAAATCCATATGATGAGATACAAACATCAATTCAAATTCAGTATTTAAATACCAGGTCTACTAATTAGTATCCGTATAGCTCAGGGAAAGCTAATTAATCCCTTTGTACTTCAGTTTCCCTACTTATAAAATGGGTCTGTTGTGAAGACTCATTAATATACCTAAAGCACTTAGGATGGCACTGACACATGTAAGAACTCAATAAATGAGTGTTTTGTTTTCATAGGACACTATAACCTAATGCCCTAGAAAAATGTTAATATTAAATTAAACAAAAAAAGGTTAGAAACCAGGATACACAGAATATTTTTATAAAATAAGTATATCTCATATACATAAATTTACAAAAATAAAGACCAAGAAGATGCATACCATAAAGAAATAGTACATTTCTTTAAATAATAGGATTACAGGTTATTTTTCTTACTTTTGTATTTGAATTTCCAACAACAAACACATGCTGTTTTTATGAGGTAAAAACTACCATCTCTACCAAAACTAAAACTAAAACCTGTCATTTTTTCTTTTTGCTCTAACTGGTAATGAATCCATCCCAAATTAATGGGGTAGTATCGGAAATACAGACATTTCCCTTCATAGCCTTTATTACCACACAATACGAGCTCGGTCTTATTTTATAAACCTTATACACAAATGGTAATCAAATGGTAATACAATTAAGAGATTTTTCTTTCTAGAAGCTCATTTATAATCATTTCCCCTTTTTGTGCAGAAGGATTAAGTAGATTCTCCATGTTTTCCTGAGCCTTTAATTTAGAAAGGCTGTCACAAAAGTGAACTTGCCACATGAAGAAAACAGAAAAGAACCAATTAAGTTTGTTTTTTTTTAAAGATTTTATTTATTTATTTTTAGAGAGGGAAGGGAGGGAGAGAGAGAGAGAAACATCAGTGTACGGTTGCTGGGGGACATGGCCTGCAACCTAGGCATGTGCCCTGACTGGGAATCGAACCTGTGATGCCTGGTTCACAGCCCACGCTCAATCCACTGAGCTACACCAGCTAGGGCACCAATTAAGTTTTTACTGCCCTCCTTCCTAAGGGAAGAAAGCCCGGCTGGCAGTGGTGAAATGGGGCATTCATAATGTCTTCTTTGTAACAGGCGAAGACAAGTCCCAACGGTGGACAGACTGTCTCAGTCACATGAGCCTTTTGGGGTCTATTTTCTCTAGGTGAACTAGAGGTTTCAGCTGCTCTGCAAAGTTCCTCATGTCATCAGAGACCATGTCCTGCCCAGCTGGGGCAACAACACTTAGTTCCACAAGGTAAGAGAGTGACAAGGCCTCAATGCTCTCTGTGTTCCCCGGCACCAGGATACGGTAGATCTTGTACACCATAATCTTCATGATGCCCTTACGGAACAAGTGTCCCTTGGCTACAAACTCGTGGTCCATGCGGAAGCCCATTTCCATCAGGAAGTCGGTGAGGTTTTCAGATGTTGCAATGTCCACGCAGTTTCGCACCAGGGCGTGGCGGTTCTTGTCTCCCACCTCAGGCTGTCCCAGGTAGCGCAGATGCCATGGTGCTCCTGCCCTATCCATAGAGCGCCGGGCCCTTAGAACAAAGGGACTGGCCTGCTGGCCTTTAAGGAGGAATACCATCTCATGATCAAGGAAAGTCTCAAGTTCCATGTTGTCACACAAACCACGAAGGCGATGGATAAGGCTTTCCAAGCTGTGATCTAAAACACTTCCTGAAGAAGGAAAAAGCACTACTGAGTCCCATCTTTCATTTTGGGTAGTGAAATTAGTAAAAGACTGAAAAAACTTAAATGCACCAAGTGTCTAATATATGAGATTTTAGGGGGCTTATACTGCCAAGGTACTATATAATATTGTGAGAAAGTTAACCCCTTTTCAATGTTTTGCACTGTCTTATTTGGTACTAGAAAGTCTTTAGGCCTTCTCTCACAATGCTGAACTCCAGCAGGTGTGGCGTTCAGAACCTTTAACAGGCAACAGTATCTGGAATGTAGTATTACCGTTTTGTTATCATTTGTTTTAAGAATGATCTTCTATTTCCAGCAAACAAAAGTTTTCCATCTATAGAAGAAATACAACATTTCCTTTCGATGTAATATATCTATTTAAGTAAAAGAGACTGTACTGCTTCACAGAAATACACCAATCTTTGTTCTCATTTTATTCATCCTCCTGGCAGCATTTGACATAGTTGTCATAGATCATATCCATTTTTTTTTTAGATTTTTACTTATTTTATTTTTAGAGAGAAAGAGGAGAAAGAGGGAGAGAAACATCAGTGTGTGGTTGCCTCTCAAGTGCCCCCTGCCAGGGACCTGGCCCACAACCCAAGCATGTGCCCTGACTGGGAATCGAACCAGCAACCCTTTGGTTCCCAAGCCAGTACTCGGTCCTGAGCCACACGAGCCGGGGCTGAATTTTTTTAATAATAAAACAATTTTGGCACTCTCCCTCTAAGGAGCACATCTGTGCCTTTCCCATCTCTCTCCTAAGCTCCAAGGACCCCATCTTTTGCCTCTGTAACTTGTTTTCTGAGCCCATTCCTTCTACAGCTCACTTCTACCTCTGTGACTTTCTAAATAAACTTTCTTACAGCTGTAAAAATAACAATAAAACAATTTTTTTTAATCCTTACCTGAGGACATGCCCACTGGTTTTAGAGAAAGAGGAAAGGAGGAAGAGAGGGAGGGAAACATCAATGTGAGAGAGAAACACTGATGGTTTGCCTCTTGCACGCACAACCACCAGGGACTGAACCTGCAACCTAACACCCTCACCAGTGTGGCTGTTGGTTGGGCGTCGTCCTGCAAAGCGAAAGGTTACCAGTTCAATTTCCAGTCAGGGTCCATGCCTGGGTTGCAGGTTCAGTCTCAGCTGCAGAAGGAACAGATTGATGTTTCTTTCCCCCTCTTTCTCTCTCTCTAAAAATAAAATCTTTTTTTTTTTTTTTTTAAAGATGACTAGCTGTTCTATAAGAGACATGATCAGAAGCGGAAGCAATGTAAGAGGTTGCTAAAGTAGTTCAGTCAAGACACACAGGATGTGGCAGGTGAAGAAAAGACATATTTAAAATATGTTTGGGAAGTAAAATGAATAGGACTCAGAGGTGGTCTGAATATGCGGTAAAGTAAAAAATGGAGCTTGACCCCTGAATGCTTGGCTTGAGCAACTGGAGAATGACAGTGGCAATTACTGAAATGAGAAAAGAATGAAGGATGTTTTGTTCACTTGAAGTTACTAAACGGATGATCTGAATTAAAGCCTATACTCTTCCCCTAAACATTTTATGACCCCCTGAAAATCATTACCCTCTCTAGGTCTTGGGTCTTCTCATCTGGGCAAGTCAGTTTATCTCTGTCTCCTGATCCATAAGATGGAGCTAAAAGCAGTATCATAGGATTACTGTCTAAGCCAGTAACCCCACTTCTAGGTATAGATCCAAAAAAATTCAAAGCAGGATCTGGAAGAGATATTTGCATATCCGCGTTGAACCAAGAAGTGGAGGCAACCCAAATGTACACTGCCAGAAGAATGGATAGAGAAATATGGTTCATGGATATGGACAACAGTATGGTGACTGCTGAGGGGAGGAAAGGTGTAAGGGGATTAAATGGTCATGAAATAAAATACAGTAAATGCTACATTTAAAAAAAGAAATACGGTATGTACATATAATGGAATATTACTCAGTTTTAAATAAGAAGATTCTGTCATATGTTACAATATTGCTGAACCTCGAGTACATTAAACCAAGTGAAATAGGCCAGTCATAAAAAAGACAAAAAAGGTATGATTCCACTCATATGAGGTATCTATCTCAAGTGTCAAAATCAGAAACAGAAAGTAGAAAGGTGGTTGCCCAGGGCTGGCAGAAGAAGTAAGGGGAATTACTGTTTAACAGGTACAGAGTTTCAGTTTTGCAAGATGAAAACGTTCTAGAGCTATACAACAATGTGAATATACCTAATACTGCTTTAAAATGTTTAAGATGGTAAATCTAATTTTATGTGTTGGTGACCATAATTAAGAGTAAAAAGCAAATTTTTTAAGTTGTTGTTCAGCCCTGGTTGGTGTGGCTCAGTGGACTGATTAAGCACCTGCCTGCAGATGGAAAGGTTGCTGGTTTGATTCCCACTCAGGGCACATGTCCGGATCGTGGGCCAGGTCCCCAGTTGGGGGCATGCATGAGGCAACCAATCAATGTTTCTCTCCCTTCTCCCCACCCTCTAAAAGTAAATAAAATCTTTTTTAAAAAAAGTGGTTGTCTACTGGAGGTCAGAAATCATGCAGGCTGCCTTTGTATAACAGCCTTTCATCTCCACAGAAGCTGAACAGAAAAGGGGAAAATTGGTAATCGAAGCTCCCTGGTTCACTTACCCTGCAGCAGGTACTCCATCATGTTAATGGTGCCCCCAGTGACAGGCATCATGGTAACAGGAGGTGCCTCCATTGTGCCCGATTAAGCTGAAGAACTTAGACTGGATTCAGAGTCCCCAATAAAGCACAGGATACACCTGGAAACGTTGTACTTGTTAACACATCAGAAAGGTGGAGACACCATATCTGCTTGTCATGGGCCCTGACAGCAAAAGATTCATTCGCCCACTGAAAACTTTTTGAGTTACTGCTATAGGCCAGTTTCAGAAGCTGATAATACAAAAATATACAAAGGAGACGTGATCGTGGAGTTACAATATAATCTAGTCTCAAGATCTAAAACCTCTAAAACTTTTTTGTGCAATCTTGAGGAAGTCATGAAACTTCTCACTCTGGGACTCACTGTCTTCCTTATAAATGGGGCCAATGATATTTAAAAACTCCCAAGGTTTTAGCATTCAGATGACATAAATTTAACACGCAGAAGAACTGAATGGTGACTCAAGGGACTTGTTCACTTATAGATAAGGATATTGAGACTCGGAGAGGTACTCAGGGACACACAGCAAAACGGTGGCAGATGCTGCACCAGACGAAAATCCAGGCCTTCCGCTTCCCTAATAACGCCTTTTAAAGCGAGCCAGGCGGAAGGATGAAATTCTTTTATACTGATTTGTGTCTTCCTAAGCCAGCATGGAGAACACGTGCCCACTTACACCAGAAACACACCTCCGCGCGCGTTCTTGCCTCTTCTAGCAGAGCGGGGCGTTATATCCACCCAAGCACCTCCGATATTTGAGGCAACAATTAGCCCACAGCTCTAAGGTTAAAAACCCCTGCACAGGGGAACAATTCCTCTTACTTTTTCAGCTTCCGGCAAGAGCCGGATGTTACGCACACCTCCACACAGCCGCCCCGCAACCTAAGGATGCCGACAGGGCTTAAAAATCCTTCTTTGCGGGGCAGTCAGGAGCGCATGCGCGTTGCTGCCTCAGGGAAGATGGCGGCCTCCTTCGAAGCGTTTTTCTGGGAGTTGGCGGCGGGGGGCGGGGGGTGGGGAATTGACGTCATAGGCCGTCCTCCAGGGAAATATTTTTTTCCAAGTTCGGGGTCCCAGAGATGTTTTTGTCTAGGAGATCTCTTGGACCTGATGGGAAAAAAGAGTCTGGGACAGGGAGCTGCAGGAAAAAGGAGGAGAGACTGATAGAACACTTTCTGTTGGGTACCTGAAGGTGAAAATGAAAGACCTCCTTTACTGCTTAGAATAATGTTATGAACAATTAGAGAGCTCAGCAATATGCGTAACCTTTGTTCACTTTGCTGTGGATGTTTTGCTTCAATTTAAAAATACAGGGAGAGACCTGACTGGTGTGGCTCAGTGGGTTGGACGCTGTCCTGCAAAGGGAAACGTCCCCGTTTGATTCTCCATATCACAAGCCTGAGTTTCAGGCCAGGTCTCCGGTTGGGGGCGTGCGAGAGGCAACCAATCTATGTTTCTCTTACACATCAGAGTTTTTCTCCCTCTCTCTTTTCTCCCTCCCTTCCCTACTATATAAAAATAAATAAGAATTAAATCTTAAAAATAAAAAACACAGGGAGAACCCCAGCTGCGTAACTCAGAGCAACATCTCCATAGGCCAAGGTTCCAGGTTTGATCCCTGATCGGGACACATACAAGAATCAATCAATGAATGCATAAATAAGTGGAACAACGAATCAATGTTCTTCTCTCTCTTTCTCTCAAATCAATAATAAAATATAGGGGGTAAGTAAATGCATGGACTATTTATTGAATGCTGCTTATCTGTCGAGTATATAAGATGCAGACAAAGTGGGCACTAGAGTTAGGTGAATGAGGCACACTCCTGGAGAGAAAAATTTAAGGGAACAGCAAAAATCTCAGTAACTAAGATAAATAATATATTTTACAAACTTAATACAAGAGAATTCTTAATAAACAATATACCAAAAATTTAAAATTGATCTTCACAGCAGCCCTATGAGTCAAGTATAATGATTACTATAGTTTTACAGATGGGAAAATGTAGGCAACAAAAACTTAAATAACATGCAAGGGAGTGGATAGGCAGGGGTATGGCTAACTAAGCTGCTGACTTCAGAGCCCACCTCTTCATTACTACACAAAACTGTCACTTCTGGCTCTAGGTCCCCCACTGTAACCTATACTATTTTCCATTCATTCATTTAAAAAAATTAAACATTTCCTGAATGAATTGAGTGCAGGCTGCGAACCAAAGCATTGCAGGTTCGATTCCCAGTCAGGTCACATGCCTGGGTTGCAGGCCATGGCCCCCAGCAACCGCACATTAATGTTTCTCCCTTCCCTTCCCTCTCTAAAAATAAATAAAATCTTAAAAAAAAAACTACTGTAAAAAAATTGAAAATTTCTTGAAAAGTTATTGTTTTAGACATTTTTGTTAGTTGTTGACTGCCCTCAGAAGAGATACAGGCAAGATGTGGCGATCAAAGAAACGAAACAGTACTGTGTGATTCGATTCAATGAGACTTAAAAAAAATGAGTCAACTGCTTTGGAAGCAATCAGGACTTGATCTACCTTGAGGGCATCAGAGAAGGACCCCTAGAAAAGGCCATTAATGCCCAAAGTAACTTGAAGGAACAGTAGATGGC
Source organism: Tonatia bakeri (assembly GCA_004024845.1). NCBI lineage: Eukaryota > Metazoa > Chordata > Mammalia > Chiroptera > Phyllostomidae > Tonatia > Tonatia bakeri. Next base: position 22,611 of record PVIA01001251.1, read on the forward strand.
AGCCAGATAAAGAAACGCAGAAAGGGAATTCCGGGTAATGGAACAACATGTACAAAAGGTCATTGAGTTAAATAGAATTTAAGATCTAGAATTTGAGATTGGGAGAGGTAAGAAATGTCTGGAGATGGGGTCAATTCCAGGTCCTGGAGGACTTTGCATGTCAGACTAAAGCACAGATGTGGGCTTTAAAAATACCACTCTGGCTGAAATATGAAGAAAAGCGTGGGAAAGGAGGGCCTGGAGAAAGAAGACCAGTTAGAAACTTTGGCATACCTCCAGCCGAGAGATAATTGCAGAAGAAAAGACAGATTTTAAAAATATGAAAGAGTAACCAAAGATAAAGACAGGGAGAGGGAGTCAAACATGTCTAGATTCCTACCGTAGATGACCACGGTAGTGCTCTTTTCTGTGCTAAGAAACACAGTATAGGTGAGGTGGAAAAGATGAGTTCACATTTAGACACACTGAGCGTGAGGTTTTTATGGGAAAACCAAATGGCAATGTCCAGCCAGAGTTCAAAGCAGAGAGAGCTGGGCTAGAGGTATAAATTTCATAGTCAGAGCTTCACAGATGGTAGCTGAAGGCACAAGAATAAATGAGATCACCCTGAAAGAGTGCAGAATAGGAAGCTTGTGATTTCCTAATTCATAGAGATACCTAGTCTTAATAATTCTTCGCCTTTGGATTTTTTTCCTATTATGAAAACAACAGCATCGCTATTAATAGTAATCACCAAGAGCAAACACCCAATGACAAATAATAAGTGATACAATTCTTACTCTTAAGGAGTTTGGTTTGCTGAGAGACAGGTAACACATATCAGGTTACTTGTGCCTAGTAGTCTTCTTTGGCTGCTGACTCAAGAGTTTGTCTCTCTACCTCTGTATGACAGGCCATATCAGTCATTCCATGCTCTTATTAATCTTAAGGCGGGGACCTAAGAAAGTCTGTTTGCTGCAGAAGGGTAATTGACCTATTTACTTGCTCCTTTCCACTTAGCCCAGAGAACCCAACCCCAGCCTCTGGCTGACCAGGTGTTGAGGTGCCTCAGGGGGAATAGGCTATAATAGTTAATGTATTACACATATCCATAAAAGATTAACAATTAGCTCTGTTTTAGCTGAACTGTAACTGTCTGTTTGGGTTTCTCCCCTCCCAGGTCTGTCTGAGGACCTGAGGACGTCAGTGTTGTTTTCTGTCTAAAGATAATTAACCCATTGGTTCTTGAATTTCCTAGATGGAGGCCCTTTGGCAACTCCCCTTTAGTGTGCGTGTACTGGGCACCAAAACAGCCCTGGGAAAGGCAGTTTCTGGGAATCTGGATCACTGGTTTACTCCTCAAAGCAGTCTTCTGAGGCATGTGGTACTCTTTCAGTCTCATAGATGCAATAATTTGGTCTGTCATTCAGTATCTTTGGAAGTAAAAAAGGTTTGTTTCTGGACCCTTTCATCACCATTAGCCCCTTTCTTGGGCCATCGTCTGCGCTGTCAACTCAGACATTCCCAGGGGAGACTCTTTGTACGGCCCGCAGGAGAAGAAGACCAAGGAGACTCAATGGAGAAGCAGAAGGGCACGGTTTAACGTGCTCGTGCTTAGTGTTCAAGATGGGCCATGGAGGCAGGCTGATTGGGTTAAAGTTCTATCACTGTCTAGCCATGTAAGCGTGGGCAAGTTACTTTGCGTCTGTCAGTCTCCTGTTCTCATCTATCTGATGCAGAGAACAGTACTTCCCTCTAAGGTTGTTAAGAGGATTTGACTGATACACTTGGTGCATAGCAAGTATCAGTAAAAATTCAAACTATTCCAAATATTGGGGAATTTGGACTCTACTAAATGTGGGTTAAAAACAAACAAACAACCCTGGCTGGAGTGACTGCGTTGTTGAGTGCTAACCTGCAAATCAAAGGGTTGCCGGTTCGATTCCCATTCAGGGCACATGCCTGGGTTGTGGGCCAGGTCCCCAGTAGGGGGCGTGCAAGAGGCAACCACACATTGATATTTTTCTCCCTCTTTGTCCCTCCCTTCCCCTCTCTAAAAAATAAATTTAAAAAAGATAAAAAGAGCAAACAAACAGTGATGGGTCATGTCTGGACTCAGCTACATACTGGTGTGTGGCCTTGATCTAGTCACTTGATTTCCTGAAGTCTGTTTCTTACTATGTAAAACAAGAAGGTTTTCTACTTAACAGAAATGCTGTGAAGAGTGTAGATGATATGCACAACGTGTTTAGCATTAATAGGTGTTTTTAGACACTCCCTTCAAGCAGCTTGGTTGAAGAGGCAGGATGTAAACATTAAAGAGAGAACTGAGGAGAAGAAAGTTTTAAGGAGAAGTAGCATGTCTTTATATGAACATAACAAGGCAAACTGGGGAATACAATTCAGGCAATACTTATTGTGTGTCCTCTGTAGTCCAGACATTGTTCTGGGCTCCTGAACTCTAAGAATAATCAAGACAGCCTAAATCCCTCCCTTGACAGATCCTATAATTAGTGATAAAACATTATATAGCATTGGAAATGGTTACAAAAGAAATAATGTGAAAAATACTTACAATGTCAACTAAAAAAGCCAGTTACAAAGTCATATGTTCAAGATGGTTTTAACTATATAGAGTCTTCAAAACATCTGAGCACAGAGAAAGAAAACAAAACATTATAATGCTAATAATAATGGCCTTTGTTTGGTTAATGAGGCCAGACATTATTTTCCCTCCACTTGTCTCTGTTTTCCAAATTTCTGAGGAGCATGTGCTATTTTTTTAAAAAACTTAAAATGAACCAAATGTCCATTTACAGGTAAATGGATAAACAAATCATAATATATTTGTATAATGGAGTATTACTCAGCGATAAAAAAGAACAAACTAATAACATATGCAACAAGACAGGTGAATCTTACATTCTAAGTGAAAGAAGACAGACACGAAAGAATGTATAATTTGTGACCCCATTTATATGATGTCCTGAAGCAGACAGAGCTGGCCTGTAGGGAAAGCACCTAGAGCTCCGCTGCCCAGAGTGAGGAGTGGGAAGAGTCGATGGCAAAGGGACACAGAGGGCTTGTTGGGAAGATAGAAATATTCTATATTTTGATTGTAGTGGTGGTTATTCAGGTGTGTATTTGTCAAAACTCACAAGCTGTACATTTAAATTGGTGCATTTTAATTGTATGTAAATGAAATTGATTGAAATAATGAAAAAATTATAGTTGTTTTCTGGTTACAATAGCATTACATGCTCATTGTGAGAAATTCTTAATTTTTAGAAAAACATTCTAATATTTAGGAAAAAATTAGTTTACCCATTCTGAAAAACCGGGAAGCCACTCTAAGCACAGGGTTTGGTACATAGTAACCATCCGTAAACTGTGAAACAGAGTGAGGGAGAGAGTTAGGTCCATTGAGAAGCGGAGAAGAGTGAATGGAGCGGGACCCTGGAATCTGTAAGTCCAGGAGGAACCCTGCTGGAGGGTGAGGCTGTCAGGGGTGACAGGGCAGGAATGTGACCTCTATGAGACCCTAACAGGTGGGAAAGAAGTGAGAGCAAAGGCCAGAGTAGGGGAACTGATAAGGAATTGTGTTTGATTGTCTATTCTGCTTGTTCGTAGGGTTCTCTCTTCCCATTTCATTGGGGAAAGAGTGAGAATGTGGCCATGACAAAAATCATAGTGGCAGAGAATAGATGAGGGAAGAAATGGACACAGGGTCCTCAGTAATGACTGAGTCATCCACGGAGCTAATTCCCAACATCGCTGTCTTTCCTGTTTGGCCCAGGTATCATAGACTGATCCCACCTATTTGTCCTTGTGAACAGAACTATATTAGTAAGCAATTATGCACCAAAAACCCACAGAAAGTCCCATCTTGGCATAATTTGCAGATGCAGTAATGGTTGAAGACTTAGAACCCAGCTTCCACCAGAGTGGGGAAAACAGAACTAATAATAACTCTTAATAGTTCACAGTGCACAGCAATCTACAGTTGACCCAGTACTTTTCATTTATTTCCGTCCATTCTCCCACCGTCAGGAGAGTAAGAGATTAGAGGAGGGGCAATGTGGCACAGGATAAAGAGGCAGACACACTTCATCTAGGCTGAGGTGCCAACTCCATCTCCTATGAACCAGATGACCTCAAGTGGTGACATCCTCCCCTATGGCCATTATGAAGATAAAAGGAAATGTATATGACACACCTGGCACAGTGGAATGTTCTGCAGCTGGGTTGCTGGTATTACAGTCATCTCGATTTTATGGATGTGAACATGGTTCAGTGCAAATCATGAAAAAATTGTAAGCAAGAGCTGAGACTTTCTGAGAAATCTCCAAGTTAGAAGAATTCTTCATCACTGCTGTCTGCTTTTCACTCAGAAGAAGCCAGAATGGGCGATGTAGGAAATAAAGACCACTCGTAATGGGTGACTTAAGGGAAGACCTGACATGAAATTATGGGATCATGAACTTAAAAGTGAGCTTTCAGCCTCTTAGTCTAGCTCCTTCTCCTCCACCTCATAGAGTATATGGGGAAACCAAGGTCCAAGGAGCAGAAGGAACTTACCTAAATGACTCAGCACAGAGTGGAAAGCCCTGAACAGAATTTTTCTTGCTATTTCCTTCTGCACCCAAGCTCTTTAGTCACACAGACCTGGGGTAGATTCTTGACCCAGCACTAGCTAGCTGATATGACATCTCTGATGCTCAGGATCTGCATTTGTAAAATGAAATAATTGCATCTACCTCACTGGTTTTCTTTAACTATTAAATTACATAGTGCATATAGAGGGCACAATAATTTAAATGTATATGCATTTCCCATTTTACAGACAAGGAACTGAGACTTGTTGAAACTTCCCTTGGTTCAAGATTATACCTAAGGTCAAAAAGAGAGCCTAGAAAAAGCTGAAGAAACCTCTGGGTGAGAATTGGGTGGGCACAGAGCAAGCCAAGCTCGCCTTGTATCTGTCACTGGGAGCCACCCAGAAGCTCAGGAAGACACTAGCCACAATGACCTTCCCTGCCTCTGCCACCTCAGTGCACAAACAGGTTGTGAAACACCCTCGCAGTGACTCAGCCTGGGGGCCTGTTCTGCTGGTCAGTGAGGGCAGGCTGGGGCTGTTCGGATGAGCCTTGCAAGGACATTATGTCTAACAAACACATTGCTTGTCAAAGACCCAACTGGGGTACCAAGCACAGACTGTGAACTCTGGTCTCTAGGGCGTCACAGATGACTGAACTGGGGTGCCTAAGTCGTATATATCTCTTGGTTGTTATTCCAGTCTAAAAACTGTCCAAGGTCAATGTTGGAAAGAGGGCAATGTGTTAGAGGCTGGGGAACTCCTATTTCCCAAGAGGCTGCTTGATATGGTGACCAGGGCCTGGACTTTTGGTGTCCACATTATGCAGACCTGAGTTCAGATTCTGGCTCTGCTGCTTATTGTACTTGCAACCTTAGGCAGATAGCTTAGCCTTGCTGAGTTTTAATTTCCTTATTTTATAAAATGCCCACCTTGCACAATTGTCTCTAGCACATAAAAGATAAAAATTTCATGGAACATAGAAAACTCTTCATAAATTGTCATGATGATCCTGTGCTAATATTGTCGTCTTTTTCCACTCCAAATTGAAATTGCACCTCTCCAGCTAAGGGTTTATGTTGCAGTGGCACTTTCGCACTTAGCTAGAAGTGGTGGAAGCAACTAATATAGCCCTGCCCAGTGGTTCAGTTGGTTGCAGCATTGTCCCATACACCAAAAGTCTGCGGGTTCAATCCCCAGTCGGGGCACATACCTAGGTTGCAGGTTTGATCCCTATTCGGGGGAAACATGGGAGGCAACTGATTGATGTTTCTCTCTCTTTCTCCTCCTTTCCTCTCTCTTTAAAATCAATAAACATATCCTCAGGTAAGGACTAAAAAAAAAATCCTGACCTCTGTACTCAACAGTTCAATACTTTCTTAAAAACTAAACATGCAACTGCTACAAGTCAGCAATTGCAAGCCTGTACATTTATCCCAGAGAGATGACAACATGCTAAGACAAAAACTTGGATGTGAATGTTTAGAGTGGTTTTGTTGGTAGTAGCTAAATCCTGGAAACAATTCAGATATCCTTAAATAGGTGAATAGTTAAACCACGATATATCGATGGACTATGCCTCATCATGGAATACTATTCAAAAATTAAAAAGAATGATATATGGATATACACAACAATCTCTTAATGAATTTCCAGAGAATTGCACTAAGTGAAAAAAAGTATTCTCAAAAGGTTACACTTGGTACAATTCATTTTTGTAACATATCTCTCCAGAGCCTGTGTAGAATTCCTTAAAATGACATTTGAGACCCCTCATAACCGTATTAGTCAGAAGTCTTCTAGTTGCAAGTGACAAACAGCCAACCTCCTGTCACTAAGGAGGCTGGCTGGAGACTTCAGGCCTGTCTGGATCCAGAGATTCGAATAACCATAAGGAATTGCAACCTCTCTCTTTCTCTTTCTCATCATCTCTGTCTTCTCATCTCTCTGTCTCTGTCTTTGTTTCTGTCTCTTTAATCTCTAAACCTGACTGTCCTTTCTCTTGGTTTTCCTGGTGAAGCAGAGATTCTTTTTTCCCAAAAGTTTCAACAAATGTGCCGGGGAGGATTCTCACCAGCCTAGCTTATGTCGCACGTACATCTTTACATCAGTCAATGTTGTGTTCTGATGGGGCAAGGCTTGGTTGGGCGCCCGCATCTGGGAGCATACAGGTGGGGTCAGGCCTACCAGAAAGCAAAATGAGAATAGGATAAGTGGATCTTTAAAGCAAAACAGGAGTAGGTGCCCTGGCTTGTTTGGCTCAGTGCATTGAGCACTGGCCTGTTAACCAAAAGGTCGCTGGTTCGATTCCCAGTCAGGGCACATGCCTAGGTTATGGGCCTGGTTCCCAGTGCAGGGTGTGCAAGAGGCAACCACGCATTGACGTTTCTCTCTCTCTCTTTCTTCCTGCCTTCCCCTCTGTCTATAAATAAATAAATAAATAAATAAATAAATCTTTAAAAAATAAAATAAAATAAAACAGGAGTAGGCTGTTTCCAAAAGCTATAGAGGAGGCTGGGTGGGTAGGTGCTAACATCCTCTCCAGAATATTTAGCTGGGATTCAGCCTGACCTCGCCATGGCCCAGCATGGCTCTGGGGCTTGTTTACAACTCAGCAGTCCATTCTGATCTGTTGGTGCCTATGCCCTTCTGGTTTTTAAATATTTTTAAAAATATTTTACTTATTTATTTATTGTAGAAGGAGGGGAAGGGAGGGAGAAAGACAGGAAGAGAAACATCGATCCATTGCCTCTCACACACCTCCAACTGGGGACCTGGCCCGCAACCCAGGCACGCACCCTGTTGAGGAATCGAACTGGCGACCTTTCGGTCTGCGGGAGGATGGATGCCCAACTCACTGAACCACACCAGTCAGGGCTGGTTTATAACTGTTTTGAACATTACCCCTTTTTCACTTCCACCAAGTGAATAGTCTTGCCCCGATTTTTTAACTTTCTCAGCCAGATCTGTTCCCGGCGCCCCCCCACCCCGCCTCGTCCCCCTCCCCCATAGTCACACACCTTATGGCCCAACCCACTTGCTTAGGACATCACTCCGAAGGAGGAGGCTGCCGGCCTCCTTTCAAGCCTGCGGATCTTCGAAGACCACCAGCTGAACTCCCATTTCCTGCACTGACTGCCCCCTCCTGGAACTGACCTCCAGCCTGCCATCCCGCACCTGCATGGTCTTTGGTAGCACTTCTCCCTCCGCCTCTTTCCTTGGAACTAGACTTCCACCTGTCTTTGCCGCCCCCACGGGACACTAAGTTGTTGGAAGTCGAGGACTGCACCTTATTCATCTTTCTATTTCCAAAAGTCTGTCACAGCTCTCCTCTCCACTTAGTCCTGTTACATTGGGCAAACCCTCTCACCTGTTGGAGCCTTGGTTTATTCTTTTGTAAAATAGGGGAGATAATGTTCCTTACCTCAGTTTTTTTTGTGTGTGTGAGGACTGAAACACACACATACGTGATTTATTGAGCTCATATGTACCATGTGTCAGAGACATGACGTACCTTATGAAGAGCAAATACCTAGTGCTGGCAAACCTGGAATTTAAATGTCCCCTTTTAAATAGACTGTGCTCCTAACCACTACTCCAAACGGCCTCCCTCATAGGAGAGGGACATTATCTGGCACAAGGTGGGAACACAATGAATGTTGCTAAATACTTAACTCTGTTGAATTGAATCAAATTCCGCTTTGGCTGCACTTTCCCCTGGACTGTGGTTTGTCCCTGTCCAGATCATCCCGCCTGTGTCATCAGCCCACGTGACACACACACCCCCTGGGGCCCCACTTAATTCCTGCTGACCTGGAATGTGTCTTCGCAGCACTCCTGTAAACTGGGAGGGGCTCATGGGCGATAAATTCTGAATCTGGGAGCAGCCCAAAGGTCTTTGTTTGCACTAACCCTGACACCAACTGGAACTCTGGCCAAGGGAGATGCTGTCTGCTAGGGGAGCGAGAATGTGTGAGCCTTCCCATCCTCCCCCATCCAGAAGAGTCCAAGGTCTAGGGCTGCAGGTTTCCCGTCTTGAAGGTATTGCTCACCCTTTGGTGATAAAAGCACTTCAACTGCAAGCCTCCTCACTGCATAACAGCCTTACGGTTAGATATTTGGGAAAAGCGCCAGGGGAGTCTGGATCTACCAAACTCACATTCCCGCTCCCAGAAACATTTTTTCCCAAAGTTACTTGTTTTCCTTTTACTGAGCAGTTGATGTGTGCCAAGTGTTGTACTGAACATGTTATGTGCATTATTTAATTCAGGATTTCTCAACCTTGCCACTGTTGAGTCTTTGGACTGCGTGATTCTTTGTTGTGAGGGGCTATCCTCTGCACCGCAGGGTGCCCAGCATCATCCCTGGCCTCTGCTAGATGCTGACAGCACCCTCTCTTTTACACTGACCAAAGATGCCACCAGACTTTCCCAAATGTCATGTGAGGCAAAATCACCGCAGGGTGAGAACCACCTGTTTCATTGAATATACCCCACAATACACTGCAGCTGGGGAGAACAGACTGTGAGACAGACTGTTTAACATGTTGCCACTTTGTTAGCATACTTAATCAGAGAAGGAAGATCTAGAAGATAAATTCTACAAAACACAAAAAACAGTAGTACTCTGTAGGGGTGAATTATTAGCGACTTTTATTTTTCTTATTTCTGCTTATTTGTGTTTTTTAAAAGATAATGAATAGAAAACATCTCTCTTTTTTCCCCCTTTCTGATTCCCCAAAGGAATGAAATTTACTTACAGGAAATACATGTAATAAAATAGTGAACAATACATTAAAATTTTAAATATTAGGGCCAGCGTTGGCACATAAATCACTAAAACCAGTTAAAGAAATCAGAAATAGACTCACACTGTTTAGTCAACTGATTTTCAACAAACGTAACTATATAGTTGAATGGAGAAAGGATAGTTTTTTTCAATAGATAGTGCTGGAACAACTGGATATTTGAAGGAAAATAATGAACCTCTACCATTACCTTATACCATACACAAAAATTAACATGAAGTGAACCATGAATCTAAATGTTAAAGTTAAAATTTCTGGGAAAATAAACCCACAGGAGGACATATGTATGACCTTGGATTAAGCAAGGTTTTTTAGAACACAAAACTCCTGAATCACAAAAGAAGAAAAAATGGTATATTGGGATCCATCAAAATGAAAATCTTCTGCTCTTCCAGAGAATGAAAAGGCAAGCCATAGGTTGGGTGAAAATATTTGCAATTCATATATCTGCAACATACAAAGAACTCTTAGTACTTAAAAGTAAGAAAACATACAGCCCAATATAAAAAAGTCAGCAAAAGATTTAAAGAGACATTTCAACAAATATACAAGATACAAAAATGGCCAATAAATACATGAAAAGCTCAACACCATTAATCATCACAGAAATACAAATTAAAAAATCATGAGATACCATTATATACCCATGCGAATGGCTAAAATTAAAAAGGCTGACAATGTCAAATATTGACAAGAATTCAGAGTGACTGGAACTCTCTATATGTTGCTGGTAGGAATACAAAATGGTATGCCACTTTAAAAAATGATTTAGAAATTTCTAAAAGAAAGAAATTTCTTTCTTTTTTTATTTTTTTAAATTGTTGTCCAAGTACAGTTTTATGCCTCCCCCCCCACCTGGAAATTTCTTATAAAATTAAATATATGCTTCCCATATGTCACAACAATTTCACTTCTATGTTTTTACCCAAGAGAAATGAAAGCTTATGCCCACACAAATAGCAGCTTTATTCATAATGGCCAAAATCGCAAACACTCAAATGCCAATCAGCTGGTGAGTGGGTAAACTAACTGTGATGTATCCATACAACAGTATCCTACTCGGCAATAAAAAGGAATGAATGACTGATACACACAACATGACGAATCTCAAGCATTAAGCTGAGAGCCAGCCACAAAAGATTACACAGTGAATGCTTCCATTTATGAAGTTCTAGAAAACAAAACTACAGTGGCAGATCAGTGAGTGCTGAAGGATGAGGTTAGGGGAGGAAGCTAACATTCTGAGAGGAGGGGAGATTAAGATATCATGAGTGTGGCTCATGATTATGGTGATGGTTATATAACTGTGTACGTTGCTCAAACCTCAGTTAAATGTACACTTAAAATAGGGAAATTTTACTGCACGCAAATTATACATCCATAGGACTCACTTAAAAATTTTTGATGCCATAGCAAACCTATTGGAATGACTGAAATGAAAAAGACCAACCCGTATCAAGTGTGGAAGATGTGGAACTACTGGTACTCTTGAAAGCTGTTGGTGACTGTAAAATGTTACAACCACTTTGGGAAACTGTTCAGCAGTTTTTTTGTGACTTTACATATATATTTGTTATACGACCTGGAAATTCCACTATTAGGTGTTTACCAAGAGAAAAGCAAATATATGTCCTCAAAAACACAACTGAATATTCATGGCACCTCCATTTAAATAGCCCCAAAATAGAAACAAGCCAAATATCAGCTAACTGGGGAGCAGAGGAACAACCTGTGGTGCATTCATACAACAGAGTAACACTCGGCCACAAAAAGGGAAGACCCACGAACTCGGGAAACTCACGAACAAACTTTAAAAACATTATGCTGAGCAAAAGAAACCATACAAAAAAGTACCTACTTTATAATTCCATTTATATGAATTTATAGAACAAGCCAACTAATCTGTACCTGTATCGAATTCAAAACTAAAAGGAATGGCAAAACAGGTCCATTGAAGATATTTGAGCAGGAGAATTACAGATACAAGACTGCGTTTGAGGAGATGACTTAAGACTTGTTTGACGGGATTAAAACAATAAAACTCATTGGTTTTCTTTCTCATATAATTTGCTGAATTTTTTTGCACTTTAAAACATGTTAAGAAGTGTTTTTAAAAAGTTGCTATTATTTATCCCAATACCATGGTCCAGGGATTGTTTCAGCATTAACCATCTTAGGTTTAGAGAAAACACTTCTGCTTATTTTCTATTTCTTTCTTTAATATAATAATTGTCTTTCTTTTTTTTAAGGTTTTATTTATTTATTTTTAGAGAGGGAGAAAGAGAGAGTGAGAGAAACATCAATGTGCGGTTGCTGGGGGCCATGGCCTGCAACCCAGGCATGTGCCCTGACTGGGAATCGAATCTGCGATGCTTTGGTTCGCAGCCCGCGCTCAATCCACTGAGCTACGCCAGCCAGGGTTTCTTTGATATAATAATTGTCTTTCTATTCAACAGGAGATTGCAAAACAGAATTTGATCATTTCTCCCCATTTATTCCTTAATGTGACATCTCTTCGAAATTTCAGAATCATTCTTAATTTGTGTATCATGAAATTAAAAGAAGAAACCAGAAAAATTGAATAAAGCCTATTGATCCCTAATTCTTTTCAAATGCCTTTTCTTCAGAAATGCTTAAATTACAATAACTTAAAAATATTGCCTTATACTCATATATGAGTCATCGTCTCTCCAGAAGCAGTCAGGCTATCTCTTCTAACTTTGTAGGTATATTTTAATCAATGGCCAAGCTCTCTTTACTAAATGGACAAATTATGATTATCACTCATTCTTTTCTCTAATTAGTTGTCAGTTTATCTGATGGCTGCTGTGATCATTAGCAAATGTACTAGCATGAAAATAGTGTCTTAAGCCTAGTGAAGTGATTCATTTTGTTACATTTGCTTTTGTTCTAATTTTTGAATGCACAACTTTGTGGTTCGCTATAAAGAAATGAGTGATTAGCAACAACAACAAACTGACCCGTCCTGACAGAAAGCAGAGAGTGCTTGTCTGGGGGAGCAGAGACGGGGTTTGGGGGCCCATCTGGGTGGTGGTTGCATAGGTGTGTACTTCTATCACAACTCATTGAAGTGTATGCGCTTCAAACGTGTGCATGTATTGCATGCAAATTGTATTTCCCTAAGTTTGATTTGAAAGGAAATACAAATCAGGGTAGGGAAATGCCCGTTAGAGGAGAGTGAAGAGTAAAACTCAGAGAGGTTGGGGGGTCCTGCTATGGTTGCTTTGTGATTCTGACAATTAGCTTTATTTCCCCAAAATCTAACTGATTTTTAAGGTTTATCTGAAATGTCACGGCTTCTAGGAAACTTCCCTGGCTTCCCCAGCCCACAGAGACTTACCTTTGAAGTCAATGTTAATTCTGCACATTGATATTAAAAATCCTCCAGAAACAAGTACAGTGTTTTCAGTGTATTAAGTGTTTTCAGCCCATTATCTAAGTTAATTCTCACTTTAACCACCAACCAGTTAGGACAAGGATTATGCTTCCCACTTTAGAAATGGGGAAAGTAAGGCTCAGGAAGGAATGTAACTTACCTAACTCTTAACAGCCACAAGTTGGAACAGAGCCCAGGCTAGTACCTGAGCCTCTGAAGCTCCTTCCCCTGTACTGCAGTGGAGTGGTGGGTGGAGACAGCACTAGCCAAAATGTCTAGAACTTCTGCTAATTTGCTTGGGAAATTCCTGGGCAATATTGATATTGCTAGACCTCGGCTGCCACAGCTGTAAAAGGGGTAAATCCCTGACCTGCCCATATACCAGGGTTGTGATCAGGATTGCCTAGAATAGTCCCTGGATGCTACGTTATCAATTAACATTTATTGCAATTAACAAGCACTTACTGAGCACTTACTCTGGGACTACGGTGGACACAGAGGATACAACAGTGAACAAGGAGAAAGGTGAGAAACAATAACGATCACAGCAGGTGCTAAAGAGAAGAGAAGTGGCAGGGAGTGGAGCCAGGCTGAGAATACAAGGGTCTGGCCCGAACTCTGATGAGACAATATTAAAGGTGAGGACTTAAGGTTTAGAAGAGCTCGCCCCACACAGACCTGGGAGAAGAGCACTCCAGGTCGTGGGAGTTCAATATTATCTTGCATTTCACAACCTCGCTTTCACAGACGTGGGAACTGAGGCTGTTAGTCTAAGAAGGTGACATTGACCCAACCCCTGTTTTCCTCCAAAGGGAGGAACTAAGTTAACTGAACAGGCTCTCTGTAAGCATATTCTCATTTGACCCTGACAATAATAATTTTTTATGGCAATGTTCTCATTTTATTGATGAGAAAATTAAAGAAAGCTATCCAAGATCATGTACTTGGCTCTGTTTATTTATACTGTGCCTCATTCCAGATGGACTTGCACTCAGATTTGAGCCTCGTCTGTCTGGTTCCAAAGTCCAAGCTCTTTCCCTGACAGCAGACTGACACTTGAGTGTCTGAGAGAGAGCTGGCAGCAGAACAGCCAGCCAGGAAGAGACCGAGCAGAGGCTCAGTTCAAAACGTGGGGAGGCCTGTTATTTCAGGAACACTGCCACTAGGACATAGCCCTAGACCAGGCACCCTAGAGGATGCAAGCGTTATGTTCCACACCTATTTCATTTATTCGGCCCCCGCTACATGCCAGCTCCTGTTCTAGGCCCTGGAGATAAAGCAGTAAACACTCTAGACAAAAACCTCTGCCTTCATGAAGGGGCTTGCTATTGAGTGGGGAGATGAGCAAGCCACACGAATGATTATAATATTAGACAGAAAAAAAAATGCCTTGGAAAAACAGAAGCAGCCCTGACCAGCATGGCTCAGTTAGATGGGCGCTGTCCTGCAAAGTGAAAGGCAGCACATTCGATTCCCAGTCAAGAGACATCCCTGGGTTGCAGGTTCGGCCCCTGGTTGGGGTGCATATGAGAGGCAGCCGGTTAAAGTTTTTCCCTCTCTTTTTCTCCCTCCCTTTCACTCTCTCTAAAAATAAATAAATAAAATATTTAGAAAAAAGCAGAAGCAGCCCTGGCTGGTATGGCTTAGTGGACTGAGTGCCAGCCTGAGAACCAAAGGGTCACAGGTTTGATTCCCAGTCAGGGTACATGCCTGGGTTGCAGGCCAGGTCCCCGATGAGGGGCCTGTGAGAGGCAACTACACATTAATGTTTCTTTCCCTCTCTCCCTCCTTCCTCTCTGTCTAAAAATAAATAAATGAAATCTTAAAAAAGAAAAGAGTAGAAACCATTGATAGGCTTAGGTCAAAGGAGAAAGATGCATGCCCTGGGTGGGAATGGGAGTTCCAGGGACCATTTTGGATGAGAGGACTTTGGAGTTCAGGTTTATTTATGCCCATCTGTAAAATGGAGATAATGGGCAATACTAGGCTTGACTATACAGGGCTGTTGTGAGGATTAAACGAGGTCGTGAGGTCATGCCTGAGTGGTTTCTAATAGAGTACCTGATGCCTAGGAAGTCCTCAATAAATCCCTCTGCTTTGTCCACTTCTCCTGCTATCTGTGGTCATAGTCAGTTAGGTCTGCTATAACAAAAATACCTTAGACTGAGTGGCTGAAGCAGCAGAAACTTATTTCTCACAGTTCTGTAGGCTGGGAAGTCTAAGATCAAGGTATCAGCCAATTTGGTTCCCGATGAGAGCCTCTGTCTTTGTTATGTCCTCACATGGCAGGGAAGGAGAGGGAGGGAGCTCACTCCTCTCTCTTCTTATAAGGGCCGAATTCCCATTGTGAGGGCTTCATGATCATGACCTCATCACCTCCCAAAGGCCCCATTTCCAAATACCATCACACTGGGAATTAGGGTTTCAACATATAAACAGGAGGGGGACGAACATTCAGTCCATTACATCTATTTTGTAATAAACAATAAAATCTCCTTTGAAGACTTCTCATTGCCGCAGGATAAAGTCCAAAATTCTTAGCACACCCTGCCAGGCCAAGCAGATCTACCCCGGGCTTCCTTCTCAGCCTCGCCCCTCCGCACATCCTCTCTGCTCTCTGTCCTTGTCAAGCAGTGAAGCTCCGCATCTTCTCCCAGGCTGTCTGCTCTGTGGGAAGTCTTTGCTCCACACTCCCATCTTCCCTCCCATCCTTGGCCCGTCTTTTCTTATCTTTCAGGTCCGGGGTATTTCTCTGGGAACTCCCACTCTGAACGTGGGGGTTCCCCTGCTGTACTCTCTCATTCTCCCTGTGCCTTTTATTCGCCCGGGACTCATCACAAGTTTTTGTGTGATGTTTGTCTCTTCCACTCGACTTCCAGGGGCAGCACTATGTCTGGCTCCTTCACTGCTGTACTGCCAGCGTGTGGCAGTGCCTGGGACCAAATCAGCACTTGATAATACTGGCATGAACAAAGAAAAGGGGTTCCTTCTTGACATGTGAGTTGAGCTACTCAGAATTGGGACAGAAGGCAAGGCTACCCCCAACTGGAACCAGCAGTGAGGTCAGGGGTGATTCAGACCTGCAGGGAAGAATTTCTCTGCTGTAAACATGGTTACATGACGTGGGTTGAGACGTGGGTGTTTTCAGGACCAGGGGCATCACACACAGGCTGACTTGAAAGAAGATGAAGTGCTCAGGCAGTGTGTTTAACCTTCTCCCCAGCGAAGGGAAGTGACTTGCCCAAGGTCTCTGGCCCTGGGAGTGAGGACTCATTCTGGCCCTTTGACCATTGCGGCTGGTGCCTCCGACCTCAGGAAGAGAAAGTCAGGACTCCAACACAGAGTGGTGACAAACCATGAAGAGGATCTGAAAGTCCGGGCTTGTGAGGCCTCAAACAAGTCATTTTGCCTCTCTGGTCTTGATTTCACCATCTGTAATAAGTGTCTTAGGTCAAGTACCTTGGAAGCAGACTCTGAGATGGAGATCTGCATGCAGGGGGTTGATTTACTGGGGATCGATATCATAGGACAGTGCGAAGCAGGGCTGAACGGGAGAAATCGGGCTGCATCGCTGGCCTCAGCTGATCCTGAAGGGAGCGTTAGAGCTGGGATAATGCTTTAGAGTTGTTTCAGATGGAGCTGAAGGGGCCATTTCTTGGTACACCCATGTCTCTTCAACCAGTCATTGCAGGAAGACTGCCTGGAGGCAGCATAACCCTGAGCTAGGTAGCTCCCTTTGATCCAGGGCAGTTCCCAGAGAGGGACTGAGCTGAGGTTGTTCCTGGTGGAGTGGGAGCGTGGGAAGGAATGAGAGCCACAGTCTGGGTTGTGCACCATAGCATCCGTTACAGAGGCATGTAGATGAGTGATTTTCTAACTGCTCCATGGAGCCTTCGGGTTCCAAGGAGGTGTTTCAGTGGGTGGGAAACTGCCCTTCCTGGGTGTGTTTTAGTTTCTGCAAAAATTTGACATATTTCCTTGGAAGAAAAAGCTTTGCCGCTAGATTGTAAATGTTCTTAAAGCACCTCATATTTCTGCTCTGAGGAACTGATCACAATTACAATTTCTGTAATTAGTTGTGTAATGATCTAATGTGTGTCTCCTGCACTAGACAGTAAATGCCAAGAGGGCAGGAGCCATGCCTTTTTTGTTCACTGCTTGATGTCCAGAGCATTTACATATTTTGTGCACAACACCAATTGAATGGAGGCGTGGCTTGGGTATCAGAACCCCAGAGAAGCTGTTAAAGATGCAAATTTCTGAGCTCCACCTCCAACCACTGGCCCTCTAGGAGAGTCTAAAGCACAAAAAGCTTGTGAATCACATCTTCATTCCACTCTTCCTAGGGCTCCAATGAACGTTTGAAACCTGCTGGAGTAGACTCACCGAGATCCTTTCTATTCACTCTCAGCTGTTCTCAGTCTGAGCATGGCTTCAAACACCGATCGATCAAGCCACCAGCAACCTTCTACCAACTCCAACCTGGGTAGATGATGCCCAGGTCTCTGGATTGCAGGTTGCAGAGGTCTAAAACGAATTCATTAGATCCAGTCTGGAGCCAAGAGTTTTCAATGCCTTGTGCAAAATGCCTTGAATGTGATTTTTTAAAAAGCAGATTGAGGGTACAGGGAGTTTGGGGACAAAAGTGATGCTTTGGAATCAGACAATGGTTCAAATCCTTCTTAAGTTGTGTGACACTGAGCAGGTATCTGAATACTAAATGGCTCACTAGTGCTGCGTGCTGGTCCCCTGAAATGTGGCTGATGGCTCTCACACATGATTAAATGCACACAGCCCTCCTGACTCTAGGTGTGAGTTCCAGTGCACGGATGAGATCGAGGAGGGAGAACTTTAGTAACTTGCTTCTGGTCAGACAGACATCACACATTGAAGCTGGAATTTGAGTTCAGGTTGGTCTGTCAAGTTGCTGTTCCCCAGACTCTCACTTGAGGTTCCTTTTCTACATCTATGAAATGGGACACTACTCCTTTCTCTCAGGGTTGTTGTGAAGAGATTCCATTTGAAAACATCTGGCATCACCCAGTAATGCTACCTGGAAAAGAAATGCAAGCATTTCGTGCCCGTTTTCACAGGAGAGGAAACCAGAGGTGCAGTGAAATTACCCCCTGCCACCGCCCACACATCCACCCACCCCCCTTGCCACTGGGTAAGTGACCCAGTCTGGACCAGAATCTGGGTTTTGTACTCCAAGTCTGATTTACTCTTTCACATCCTCTTAAATGACTGTAGAAGGAAGACTGAGCGTACTGGGAACAGCAAAAATGAAGAGGGTAGAGGGAAAAGGGGACACGAAGTCAGTCGGGGGTCAGGGGGGCTTCATGGAAGACACCCTTTTCATTTTATGAAGTGGGGAAAACAGCAGGAGAGGGCTTAACTCTTAGTTACCATGTGGGTTTTCTAAGCTTACTAAAGTTCCTGGTGCCCAGAGCTCAGAAGCTTGACCACTGGCAGTGGCATCACTTGGGGCAGGGGGTCACATCTAACTCCTTAGGCCTGGTTCTGTCTCCTTGGAGCTAGAGAAGGAAGGATGCGAAGCAGATAACCATAATGTGGTGGGTCAGGGTACACAAGTGGGTCCCCAGAGATTCTCAAACAGCCTCCCTCTGCCAGAGGGAGCCCAGTAGTGGAAAAAACAGCAATGTGAAATGCCCAGGGTCAAGCAGATCCTAGTTGAAATCCCGGCTCCACCACTGACTAGCTCTGTGGTCTCAGCAATGTCACTTTACCTCTGAATCTCAATTCTCTCCAAGAGTTGCTACAAATGAGAAAAATGGCCTCCAAGTACCCAAAGACCAGGCTTAATGAGAAAAATAACTTGGCCATTATTTTCCCATAGTGCCTGACCTGCCACCAATGGATGAAAGAGCTAGATACCACAGGTATAGAAGTAGAGTTTCCATGCCAACCACTCCCAGTCTGCACTAGCTGGGCACAAGTGCCCAGTAGGGTTGGGGCTAGCAGGTCAGGCCCATGATGCAATCATAGCTTCCTGCTAACAGGTGAACCATGACCCTTAGGAAGTGGAAAAACAACTCATTAACAAGGAGTACAAAACAAAACCTTGGTGAACGTTTATTTCTCATCATACAGAACTGGTAGCAAAGCCAAAGACTTCTGTTCTTGAACACTGAATATCCCTCCCCACCCGCCTACAGGACATTTACAGAGTTGTGTCCCCTCCAGAACCCGAACCCCACGGCTGGGGCATCTTCCCTCCAGCCCAACTTCACTGCAGGGCGGGCTGTGAGGTCTGCAGGGGTGCCAGTCATGTCCCCATGCCTGCATGGGGAAGAAATGTGGCAACCGACCAGGCCCCTCCCCTGCCCCAGCCCAGAGAGGAGCAGTAGAAGCCAGAAGCATCCTGGCCTTTGCCTTTTTTCAGTCACCTCCAAACTGGTCAGAGAGGAGTCACATACTGCCAGAAGAAGGGCAAGGGAAGTCGTAATTCACAGCTTATTTGCTACAAAAAGTGCCGGGGATCAGTCCTTGGCTGCTTTTGCCTCCAAGCAATCCACCTAAAATTGAGGAGAGGGGACAGAAACTGGATGGTCTTGGAAGGTAGCCAGGAGACTGACTGCAAGAGTGGGGGGCTCCCAGGGGCTCTCTAAATCCTTCAAGATTTGTGGTTCACTGCTGGCAGGTTGGCCTGAGAAACCCAGACATGGAACTTAGCCCCACCTCTCGGTAGGCAATGCAGCTTCAGAGATAGAGGTCAAGGAGGTTTGGCAATGTCTCCATGGTCACCTGGCCAGTGGCAGGGTCCAAACAAGAACTGGGGGATCTCCTGCCTCTCCCTCTGGGCCATGTGCCACCTAGAAAGGACAGAGTTTTTGGCAAACATCTGCAGCAGAGCCGCAGGAGACAGGAGAACAGGGTGCTGGGCAGGTACAGCTCTGGGGAGAGCAGACTGCCCCGCCCTCCTCTTCCTCCTCGGTGCCACTGACTGTGGCTCTGGAGGGGAGCCCCTGAAGAGGTTTGAATTTCACACATAAAGGACCAAAATACAGAGTTTAGACTCTAATACTTCCTACTCTTCAGAAGGCAAAGCGACCAACGGAGCTACTCCAATTCTCTAGTGATATACTGTTGTGAAGTACCTGGCCACTCTTGCGGGGTACCAGGTGTGGGAAAGAAGGGCGGGAGAGCAAAGGAGGTCAAAGGAAGTGAAATAGGGCTGGGGCAGTCAGGAAACAGGGGGCCTTCGGGTTGTCCAACAGAACGGGTTTTGGGGGAGCTGGATGCACAGACCAGCTGTGACCCTAACTTTCACATTGATGGGTGAATGGCAGGTGAGAGATAAATGAGAAAGGAATGAGGGAAGAGGAAAATGAAAGCTGCTTGGAGTGTCAGTTCCTGGACGTGTTTGCCTTTCTCCCTGGGGGCCAGCCAGGGACCTCCCCAGTCCAGGAAGGTCACAGTACTTGCGGAGCCTGGGGCCCACCCCAGGGGCACACGGTCCAAGCTCAGACTATTTTACTTCCTGTGCCCTCTGCCTCTGGATGTAGAGGCAGGAGAAAGGGCATGGCCCCTGGGGATCTGCTAGTCCTCTTTCAGCTTCCAGGGGCAAAGCTGAGATTCCAGAGATCCTGTCCATTCCAGTGAGAAAACGAAGGGTGTGGCTTCAAGGCTGCACGGCACACAAAAGCCCACCCCCCAGAGTGCGGTGGGCAGGCATGGGACAGAAAGGGATCGGGTCTGTCTCCAGACACAGAAGTTCTTGCAGGGATGATGATGTCCCCAGGGTCAGCTGCTTCAGGCCCAGGTCTTGTGCAGGAGTCAGGTCATATACCGAGTGATGGCTCGGAGGGCATAGAGCAGGGCGGCCTGCATGCGGGCCTCCAGGAGCAGCAAGTTCACGTGGACCTGGGGCACAGAGGAGGGCTCGTCAGTGACGGATGTCCGTTCTCACCACCCCCATTGCTCCCACATGGCTACTGTCCCTGACCACCCACCTCACCCTTCCCTTTCCTAAGGCTCTGAACCCTTGGGGTCAATGACTGTTGGGGCATTTCAACAATCACCCCTATTGTGACTGATCTCTTTATCCCCCAAAGCTAAAAAATAAGAACCACCATCGGGCACCTCTTTGGGATCGGACATTTACATTCAGTTTCTCATTGCATACTCTCAGCAAATGCAGGGTGTATTTATTCCCATTGTAAAGACAAGCTCAGGGAGGCAGAGTGACTTGCCCAAGGTCATACTGCTACTGAGTTATAGTGTCACGATCTCACCCCAGGTCCTCCTGGCTGCCATTGAGGACCCTGTGAAGCACATTCCCATCTTACAGGTGAGTAAATGGAGTCTGAAATCACAAGTGGAGTGGGGCTTACACCCAGGCCAATATGCTCAAGTATCCCACCAGCAGTACTGACTCAGACTGGGGTACCTGGTTGGGACCTGACCCCCGGGCACCGCCCCCTCCATTGGCCAGGCTTACCTAGTTCCACCCTGTCCCGCCCCCTTGGCCATACCCACACCTTCTCTGAGTGTCGGAAGTGCCTCCAGAAGAGGCTGTACATTCTTCGAGTGGTCTTCTCTGGGTAGCAGGCCACTGTCTTGATATAGATCTTGAGGTTCCGCTCCAGGAGCTGGTTCACCTCCCCATAGTCATAGTCATCGTACCTGGAGGAAAAGGCCCCAACAGCATCACTCACCCTTGGCTCCAGAACTAGCTCCTCTCTCCTAGCCCCACCCTATGAAAGTAGGAACAGAGAGTGTGGAGAAAAGGCAGAAGGGCTCCTTTCCCTTCTCTCTCAGGCACATTACCCTCTGCCTTTCTCTCTCCTAAGGTCCAAGGACACTTCTTTTGCTTCTGCAACTTGATTCCTGAGCCTATGTGGCCCAGCTGACTCGCTTCTACTCCCTCTGTACCGTTCTCTTATAACTTGGAAAGGAAGGAAGGAAGGAAAGATGGATGGAAGGAAGGAACGGATGGAAGGGAGGGAGAAAAGGCAGAAAGAAGAGAGGAAGCAATTAGAAGTTTGGTTCCTCTTGGAAAAATAGCTCATGCCATATGCCACAAGCCAATGAATGCATAGAGAATAAGCATGCTTTTTTTGGTACCAACTTTGTACCATGTGAACATATACTCATGGAATCCTCAACAACTACTGTCTACAAAACTATTAGATACAATACACTTCATTCATCAACCTCGTTTTATAGATGAAACTGAGGTTCAGAGAAGTAATGTCACTTGCCCCAGGTCACACAGCCAAGAACAGGATTCGCACCTAGCTCTGCCTGGCTCCAAGGTCATATTCACAACTCTACTGTGAAGGCTATGGAAGATGGTGTAGGAAGTCAGTGCAAGAATTTAGCTTGGAGAAGGAAGAGGGAAAGGGCAAAAAGGAGCTGGTACCCATTTTACAGAGGAGCAAAGTAAGGCTTGGAGAAGGCAATTGACTTGTTTGAAGTCAAAAAGTAAGTGACCAGGCTAGAAGCTGCTTTGCCATTCCCCTGTCCTGTGAGCCAGCGAGTCATCTCCACTCAGCGAAGGTGTGAAAGACTGGTTGAAAACTGTTGGACAGATTCAGAAGACAAAGGTAGAGGACCAAGGATCATCTTGGAGAATGGAGGAGCCTAGACCTGAGAGTGGAGAGGAATCCGCCTGTGCCCACCCATCTCTGATCGCCCCTGGTGAGAAACCTGCCAATGGCCAGCAGGGTGTCAGCCAATTAAGTAAGCTCAACCCACCAAGCAAAATCTGATTAAGATAGTAATACACAGAAATACACACTTGTGCCTTTCTAAAGACTGGGGAAATTTTCAAAAATAGATTTTTGAAGTTGTTCTTTTTCTTTCTCCCACATCTGAGTGTATACAAGACTACACTGTGATATTTCATTTTAATTGATTTTAGAGAGAGAGGAAGGGGAAGAGAGAGAAACATCGATTTGTTGTTCCACTTATTTATGCATTCACTGGTTGATTCTTGTATGTGCCCTGACCAGATCCAACCAGCAATCTTGGGGTATCGGGATGACACTCTAACCAACTTTTTTTTGTTTTTTGATGTTTGAAATTGAAATGTTAAGTGAGAAAAGCAAGGAAAAAATCATGTGTTCACTAAAATATACTCCTGTTTGAGTGAAATTCATAGGCAAGAAAATCTTGTTTTCACAAACATAGACATTTTGGTTATTTGTGTATGGAAAAAAAGACAGGAAGGAAATACTTGACAATAAGAGCGGGTGTTATGGATAGCTTTTATTTTCTTCTTTTTGTTATCTGTTTTCTAAATTTACTAAAAATTCAAGCTGTTTCTCTTTACTAACATCAAATATATATATGTATATACATATATATTTTAATGAAATAACCATAATAATTTCAACTATATAAAAAGCAACTACATTAAAAAAGCAATGTAGAAAAAAGTCACATGGTGCAAATGTAATTATAGAGTAGAATTTTGGGAAATTGTTCTTTTTCCTTAATTCTCTGAATTTCCCACAAAGTTATCAGAGTACGACTTTTTTAAAAAACGATTTTCTTTATTTATTTTTAGAGAGATGGGAAGGGAGAGAGAAAGAGCGGGAGAGAAGTATCAATGTGTGGTTGCCTCTTGAGTGCCCCCAACTGGGGACCTGACCCACAACCCAGGCTTGTGACCTGACTGGGAATCAAACCAGTGACCCTTGGGTTCACGGCTGGCACTCAATCCACTGAGCCACACCAGCCAGGGCAGAGTGTGAGTTTTTAAAAGACAAAAAATAATAACAATTGTTCTGTGTATATCCTTAACAAGTAATCGCATATCTAGGGTTTATCTGTGAGGACTTAGGTATATGACTAGTTAGGCAGTGTGCTTGGTGTTTGTATAATGAAAAACTGCAAACTACATAAATATCCAAAAATAGAAAAATGGGTGAATAATTATTTTATATCCAAAACAGAACACCATGCAGTAGATTCAGTGGTAAAAATCATAAAAGATCTATCTATACTGACAAGAAAGGCAGTAGATCATTAAGTGAAAAAAAAAAAAAACACTTGTAGAATATTTCAAACATGATCCCATCATTTTTTTTAAAAAAGCTACTAAAAAAATCAGAAGTATTTAAGTAACAAGATGAAAATATAATTCATCACTCATCACATACTCTACAGAGACAACATGAGCGAATAACAATTTGGGGTACAGACTTCCACACGTTTTCCACGCATGCACATACTTTTATTTAAAAAAAAAAAAGAAAATGATGATTCTGGATGGTGACCAGCTTTCTTTTTTCTCAATACACTTTGAACATTTTCCCATGACACTATAAACAGACCATTGCTGTAATTTTTAATAGCTGCATAGTATTTCATTGAATGGACACATCATTATCTAAAGGACCCCACTGATGGGCACTTATGTTTATTTATTATGAGGGAACTGCTACTTGGGACAGAAATACAAGCATAACTCTCTCTCTGATACATAGTTATCTCTAGGGGGTGGGGTTAACGAGTTTCATTTGCAAGGCTTGGACAACAGTGAGCACATCTATTACTTTTTATAATCAGCCAAGAAATAAACGTGCTCTGACAAACAGTCTAGGCAGGAAGAAAGGAGAAGAGAAACAAGAAACAACTGTGAGTGCACACAGGACCTGCAGTGCGCATACGGCCTGGATGCGGGGTTGCGTACTTGCCTGATGCCGAAGACGCAGTGGATGTAGTTCCAGATGGCCCTGCGGAGCATGGAGGTATCCACGCCGCTGTGCATGGCCATGGTGTTGTAGGTGAGGCTATAGGCCGCCTGGAACTTCTCATCCAGCAGCTGTCCTCCTTCAGGGTAGAGCCGCTGGATCAGTGAGTATCCATGGTCCTCCCAGGTATAATCCTGAGAAACACGGCAAGGGGTGAGTAAGTGGAATCTTGGAGCCCAAGAGCGACCCCATCCTCTGAAGCACACCTCCCCACCCCACAAATCTAACCTACTGCTCGCTCTGGGCCTGAGAAGCCGAGAGGGAAGCAGATAAGCCCCTTCACAATCCAGGGTCTCCCACTTCCCTCGTGGAATCTTGGGGGAGAGAAGGTGCCCAACTCTAATGACTCAAATCATCTCCCCCACCCCCCGACTGTTTGTAAATCCAGAGCAATGCCAAGATTAGTCGGGAGAGCCCACCTGGGCACGGAAGGTGGGGGGCGCCTGAGCCCCTCGCCGGGTGAAGTCCTCATATCCAAAAGTGGGGTCTTCTACAAAGCATAGCATGTCTGGGTGTGGAGAAGGCTCCAGAATGTCAGCTGAGGACATCAGAAAGAGGTCACCATGAGGCCAAGGCATGGAGCACAGAGGTGTCTGCTCCTGACTGATCATCAATACGGGGCTAGGCAACACAAAGGAGAAGGCCAGAGAAAGCCCCTTGCTACAGTGAGCAGAACCAGGACTCCAGCTGGAGCCAGGCCTGGGGGAGGAGGTGAATCAGGCCCAAGGACCTGGGGATGAGACTAGGTAATAGTAGCAGCAGTCGTAACAGTAGCAGTTATTTATGGAGCCGCTTACCCTGGGCCAGGCTCTGTGCTAAGAGCTTTGCTTTTCTTGTTCCATTTGCCCTACACATCAAACATCAATTTTTCATGTGGGAGGAGACTGAGGCCCTGAGGCTGGAAGTGATTTATCAGTGGTCACACTGCAGAAAGGCTAACAGGCCAGATTCAAAACCAGATCTGACCCCAACATACATGAGACACAGTGCATGGAGGTGCCTATTCCTCAGCAGAGACGGCAAAAGATGGGGGGCAGCCCCTGGAACCCGCCTGGATGTCTGTGATCCTGTACCTGAGGGGGTCACCAGCAGGCTCTCCGACTTCTCCAGCTCAAAGCGGCTCTCCATCTCCTCCTGGGACGCTCCCTCGTCCCGCAGCAGGCTCTCCTGAAGCTGCCTCATGCGTTCCATCAAAGCCTCCACGTCTCGGGCAGCCTCGAAGCCCTGGAGGAGAGACTCAGCGATGACCACCTGCTCCTTCCCCCTCAGCCGCCCCGGAAACTCCACACGCCTTTCCCACATGCCAGCCCTTCCTGAATGGGCGGCTCCCATGGTCTGTGCTCCCCGAAATGAAGTTAGAAGCTACAGAACAGACATGTCTTCTCTGAGCATTGACTATCCTTACAGGTAAGGGTTTTTAAATATCTGTATCATCATATTAAAACAAACAAGGCCATCTTACAGAGTAAGAGGCAAACTTTGTATTTTAGAAGTGCTAAAAACCAGGAGACTTAAGTCTATGGTGCTGCATGTTGAGAAGCCAGTCACATGGTTATTTTATTTAATTCTCAAAACCCACTATGAAGTAGCAGTCTTTATCCTCAGTTTATAGATGAGGAAATGGAACTTCAAAGTCAAGTAACTTTTCTAAGGCTTCTCACTGTGCGACAGGATGATGGGCCACGCCAGCTTCCTCTCCCACCACGCCCCAGGCCAGTGACTTACCCCAGAACTGTTCAGTGAGTCCCTGCTCGGGGGGCTGCTTTGCTCACTGGGGGGCGAAGGTGCCTGGAGGGCAGGGCTGCCCTCCGGGTCCCCCTCAGGCAGGATGCCACAGCCAAACACAAAGGAGGCCAGTGAGTGACAGTGGGTGAGCAGGACCAGGGCCTGGATGAGCTCAGCCAGGGACCAGCTATGCTCGCCTGTCTTCAGCAAGGCCTGGAGAGGAAGGAAGGCCCGACCTGCTCAGTGCTTGCCCCTGGGCTGCCTGTCCCACCCCAGCTCGGCCCCTGTGCTGCCTCAGGGTCCTGCCTCCCTGCCCACGGCACCTGGATATGCTCCTTGGTGATAAGCCACGGCCGATGTGCCAGCAACTTGTTGATCTCATTAAGCTTACGCAGCTTCTCAGGGGCACGGTGGAGGCCCAGCAGCCATTCGGGGTCACCACCAGTCTGCAGAAACTCGGCCATGTGGGAGCCCACCAGGTAGGAACACTGGTGGCGGGCGGCGGCCTGTGGAGGTGAGTAGACAGAGCCTTAGGTCACACTCTTCTTTCTGCACCCTGCTCAGGGTGAGTACCCCACGGAGGGTGACATCACAGGCCTCACTGTTGCCTGCGAGGCAGGAAATCTGGGTTCTAACCCCACTCTGCCACCAGTCTGTTGTCCTACCTCGGGCAGGTCATCTACTCCTTTATGCCTCGGTTTCCCAAACTGTAGAGCAGGCACTAAAGAGGCCTCTCTTCAAAATCTAAAGTTCTGTGGTCAGATAAAGGCAGAGCTCTCCACTGCTTCTCCTCATAAATGGAATCGGTTCTGGGAGTCCCCAGCAAAAGGTCTGCAGACTGAACCCCCAGTGCAGCCACCTCCTTGACAGTCAGGCTCGGGCAGGCTCACCATGATGGCAATGTAGTGGCGCCAGGAGCTGGCCAGGGGCCCATCTGTGTGCAGCAGCAGGTAGTGCAGGCGCCAGAATCTGACAAGGTAGTCGGGGTGCAGGCCCATCACCACGGCCAGGTTGTCCACCCGCCCAGAGGACATCAGCGCCTCCAGTCCCAGGTTCTGCTCGGGGCTCTCGGCTCCCTCCTGAAGGACCTGCCAAGCGAAGGTGAGAAGATGGGTCCCCTCCTGTCTTTCCCACCAAGACCAACATATTCCTTGCAGTGGGATTTTAACAGCAAGAAACTGAAAATAACTACCATGTCCCAAAAGAGAATATGAGAATAAAAGATATTTCATTAAGTGATGAAATACTTGTTAGATACCTACTATAATATACAGTAATAGCCAATACTTATATAATGCTTCAGATGTGCCAAGCACTGTTTGATAACTTTATATGCATTTACCCTTTTAATTCTTACAACTAAGAAATAAGAACTCTATTTTCTCCATTTTTAAATAAAAAAACTCAGGCACAGAGATTAAAATCCAGTTTCTCCTGCTTTCATGGCCCCTCTGCTCTAACACTGCAAATCCGCACAGCTGTGGGAAGGGGGGGTGCAGCAAAACAGTCAACACTTCCTGAGTGACTTCTCCAGGCCAGGGCTGAGTCTGGAGCTCCCCCCTGCATTACTTCACTGAATGTTCCCATTTATATTGTGAGGTGGACACTACTTTTCTCCACTGACGGACAAGGACATCAAGGCCCAGAGAGGCTTCACTCCCTTTTCAAGGTTCCAGATGTAATAAATGACAGAACCAGCATTCAGATCTAGATGGATCCCGAAGCTTATTTCTTTTCTTTTTTATTTTTAAAATACGTTTATTGATTTTACAGAGAGAGGAAAGGAAAGAGAAAAATAATGACTGGTTGCCTCCCATACACACCCCGACCGGGGATCGAACTCGTAGCCTTTTGGTGTACAGGTTTATGTTCCAACTAACTAAGCCACCTGGCCGGGGCAGCAATCCTTTTTTTTAATAAAGGAAAGAAATAGGATTTGGCCCTGGCCAGTGTGGCTCAGTTGGTAGGAGCATCGTCCCATACACCAAAAGGTTGCAGGTTCAATTCCTGGTCAGAGCACACACCTAGGTTGCAGGCTTGATACCCGTCAGGTTCCTACAGTAGGCAAACAATGGATGTTTCTCTCTCTCCCTTCCTCTCTCTCTGAAATCAATAAACATACCCTTAGGTGAAGCTTAAAAAACATTAAGTAAATAAATAAAAGGAGAGTGGCTATTTCTAAATGAAAAAGTAAAATGCAAGAACAATACCTGAGCTTAAAATTCTGGGCTACAGACAAGAATAATCAGCAGCGGGGCTGTTTACTTTCCACTTACAAAGGGTGGAGGGAACTGAGGGCTTAACCATTTGTTAACAGCTAATTAACTACTTAGCCTACAAGTTTAGGAGGGAAGAGAGAACAAGGAAACAAAATATCTGTCTTTGTTCATTAAAGGCCAAAGAAAAAGAGGGAAACTATTTTTAAAACGTTTCCCTGCACTTGCAGGCATCCCCACCCCCACACCAACCCCTGCCCTGGAATGTCAGCTCTTTGAGGGCAAGGATTTGTGTCTCCTTCCCTGTTGTATCCGCAGCACCTAGAACAGTGCCTGACTCAGAGGAATCATTCAATAGATAGCTATTACATGAATGAATGAATGAATGAATGAATGAATGCTCTGACTCAGGAAATGAAAGAGGTCTCCGTTGTATTAAGTGAAAACAAAACAAAATAAAACAAAACAATAACCTGCCCCTAAAACATGCTGTAAACTATGACCTTAGTTCTGTATGAAAAAAAGTCTGGGAAACAATGGTTACCTCTGGGTGGGGGGTGGGTGGTGGGTGGTAGGAATTACAAGAGACTGCAGTTTTCTAAAACACTGGAAAATTTTTAAATAATGAACATACACTTTAGAAGTAAAAAAAAACTTGTAATGTATGCACAGTCAAGGATGAGAAGACAAACACAGATGGCTCTGACCTCTTGAGGAAAAGTGGGGCCTTGTTCTGGGAATCAAACGTCTGCTCATTACCTAGCTGTGTCACTATCACTTTATTATCTCTTTGAGCCTGTTTCTTTCCAGCAAAATAGGGTTGATTCGCCTGCTTTACTGAGCTGTTTTGTGAATGGAATGAGTCAGGAACCTGAAGGGGTAGTTTTAAAACTGCTATTTCGAGAGAGAGAAAAAGGCCCTCACCCACACGTATGTCCCTTCTTCCCAGTGACCAATAATTCCTAACCCCTTGCAGGCTTACCTCCTCCACTGGGATGAAGGCGCTGGGCCCCCGAGGGCCTCCCCGCACCCGCCTCTCCCTCTGCTCCTAGAAGGAAACACACCGGCCTTAGTTGGAGGTAAAAGGGAGGACTGCAAGGGTAGTTCTCTCTTCAGTTTTCGCCTCCTACCTGAGGGGCCACACTGAGGTTTAAAACCCCCTCTTGGGTGCACTCTGCATGGAGGAGTCAGGCAGGAGATAAGATACCTGTTCGGTGGGTGGAGACAGGGTAAACAAAGAGAGGGTCCACGCCATAGGCTTTTAGTCCAGTATCAGGGAAGGGAAATATACAGCCACTGTGTTGCCATATCCAAATAACCACCTTCTTGGCAGCCCTGGAGAATCCATATAAGAATCTCCCTCATTTACATCCTGAAGCCAAGTTGCCAAGCACCCTCAAATTGTCGTTTCTTCACCCCTCCCACCGCCACCACCACCTCAGAGAACGCCACTGTCTCTTTTCTGGACAACCAACCACAGCCTCACCAGTGGTCTCCCTGCCCTATCCTACCCACCCTCTACTGACGTAACAAAACAAATAGGTAAGCGAGCCCAGCTCCACTTCTAGGACTAGGAGCAGATTTATTGAGTACATGACCCTGGTGGTTTCTAAAGAGGGCAAACTTTCTGCAGCCAGAGTAAACCTTCTTAAGTACAAATCTGATCAACTGGCTTAAAACCCTGCCTCTATTCCCATAGCTTTTGAGATAAATAAGAGTTACTCAGTCCTACCACCCTCCCACTAGTCACTCCTTCTGCAGAGCTAACTTACAGTCTTCCAGGGTCTAGGAATCAACTTTCAGACCCTCATCTGTGACCCCCACAAGTCTCAGTGCCTTGCTTCTGAAAACATTGTCTTCTGTCTGAATTAGGTCTCCCTACTACCAGATCACACTTTGTGGAGAGTAGGGCCAGGCCACTCACAGTAGCTTCTGAATGAAGAACGCAGAGAAAGCAGAGAGGCATCAAGGGAACCAAGGCAGGGCCTACACTGCTGACAGTAGCAGCTATTCTGACGTGCACGTATTAGAGGCTATTTGGCAACCACCGATTACATACTCACTAGATCTGCTCCAACGTTCCAGAGGTGAGGTTCACAAAGGATGTTTTACTTAGTTGTTTTGATAACTGGAAAGGGGGTTCTCAGCACTGGCCTTAGAGTTTACCCAATGCAGTTATACCCTCACTGGACAGAAATAATGTTCCCCTAACTCTCCCCTTTCATTAAAGTCTAGACTTATTACCAATAAACCCAGGTGTCCAGGAACTAAAGATTATAACTGAACCCTCCTTCTCATACGGCCAAAACCCCAAGGGAGGCAGCAGTCTGGGGCTCTGAAAGAGGGCAAAGGAAAGAACAATAGGGCCTGGAAGTCCCGGGTGTGAATAACAATTCTGCCACTAACTTGCTGTGTGACTCTGAGAAAGTAACCTAAACTCTCTGGGCCTTAACCCTGGACAATGGAAGGCGATTGGGCTGATTGCTCAGGCCTCTTTCAGCGCACACTTCCTAGAAGTCACCAGGCCAGGCTTGTCCAAGTCCAGCACAGAAACCACCATAAGCCCCAGGCACTCACTCACGTTTTAGCTTCCCTCCTCCCTCACCAAAGAGAAAAAGCCTAACAGCTCTGTGTGGGAGATAAGAATTGCTGACTCCACAAAAAAGGCCTACCCCTCAGGGGATCTGAGGACAGAGAAAACCACAGCCAGGTGGGGTGGGGAAGGGCAGGGTGGAAGGGGGGTTTGGGGGTTGGGGGAACCAGGAGGGCCCACCAGGGTGCTATCAAAGTACAGGAAACAGCCTTGGGTGTCCCTCTCGCTCTAAAATCTGTCTCATGCACTGTCAAGGAAGAAACCTGTGGGTCTTTAAGTGACAGATCTGGATCCACCAACATTTTCAGCCCTGATCATGGTAACAGAGCAGTGGAAGACAGGGGCTCTTGACAACCCCTGCCTGAGCTCAGAGGACCCCTCCACCACCATCTGCTACCCACGTGAGCCTCGGCTTCCTCACCAAATAACGGGGCCAACAGGCCCTACTTTCACTGGGTAGTCATAAGGATTTAATCAGACAAGGCCCCTACCTCAGTACATCTATCACGGTAAGCACTTAATACAAGTTAGCTATTATTAACCTCAGTGTTGGCTCAAACCATGGCTTCTCAACCCAAGCAGTTCTTCAGAATCCCTTTGAAAGCTTTCTTAAGAATACCAATGCCAAGGTCCCACCTCCAGCAATTCTAATTTAATTGGGTGGGCATAGCACAATTTATAGCCAGGGTACATAAGGCATTGCGCTAAGTGCTTTCCAGCTGGAACCCAAATTAATGTTTATTCAATGAATGTTTTTGATGACCACATTTCAGGCAACAACAGTACATAAAAAGACAAAGTCTCAGCCTCCGCAGAATTTATAATCTAATAGAGAAAGACAAATAAACAAATGATGAACAGGATTTCAAAACAGATTATATAAAGTAAGTGAAACAGAGCAATGAGACAGTTTATGATGGAACGGGGGTGTGTGCAATTCTGTTGTCTGAGTACACAGGGCAAGCCACTGAGGAGGGAACTTTGAGTTGGTATCTAAATATCTAAATGAGTTTATTAGGCAGCAGGGCCTATAAAGATGTGGTGGACCAGCATTCCAGCCAGACAATAGAAACTTCAAAGCTCTGAAGGCAAGACCAGGGAGATTCTAATCCAGAACTCCAATGCCCTGAACGCTTCCCTAACCTTGACACCCAGAACTTCATGGGAAGCAGACAGGGAAGGGTCCCAATTGCCAAGAGATGCCACCTCCAAAGCAGCCCTCCACTATTCCTTGGGAGTCAATAATAATAATCGTAAGTCAATAATAATAATTGTAGGTGACAACCGTGATTACCACTGGCTAAGCATTTATTTCACATGCACTTGAAGGCAGGAACTACTGCCAGAGTTCCTGTATTACAGATGAGGACTAAAGCTCAGAGAGATCACGTCACTTCTGGTCACTGAGCCAGGAAGGAAAGAGCAGAGTTGTGATACAAACCAACTATTCCCATTCTCTAAACTTCTCAAGGTCTCAACAGCCCCAGCGCTTTGCATCTAGGGTTCACCAGGATTGAGAAGCTTCTTCTGCCTGCCCATGTGCCCGGAAACCCACGGCCCCCCATCATAGAACCTGTCATACTATGTTGTTTCTTACCTTGAGGGCACACCCTGATTCCCTGTTGTTAACCCCCAGTGTCTAGCACAACGCAGTCCAACAGAACTTTCTGCAACGATGGAATAGTCTTTATCCAATAAAGATGGTAGCCCCTAGCCAAAATGTCTGAGCATCTGGAATTCACTAGTGCAACTAAAAAACTGAATTTTAATTTTTTAAAAAAATATCAAATTGTTAATAGCCACCTGTGGCTAAGGGCTACTGTAGTGGACAATGCAGTTTCAGCACACCTAATAAAGGCAAGGTCCCCACTCCACTTTACAGATGAAAGAGACGAAAGACTGAGGGGGCAGGAGACCTACCCAAGGTAACACAGCTAGCATGGGCAGAGGGAAGACCAATGGCAACAGTTCCAACGGAGGGGGTCCCACAGGACAGCAGGAACACTATTCAGACAGCCCTCTGGGTGGCCAGTCAACAGGGAGGGCTTCAGGCAAGTTGTACAAAGAGGATAATCACCTCAGAGTTCAGTGCTTGGCTCCTAACTTAAGCTCTTGCTAAATGTTAACTTTTACATTAGCTCAGGCACTTGTATCCAGTTTCTATCTAATCTTCATCAGTTTGGGGGTAGGGGTGGGGGGTCTCTATGTTGCACTAAAGGAAAGATTAAGGTTCCAAAGGTTAAGTACCAGATGACAAGTGGCCAATCTGAGATTTGAACTCAGCTTAGTCTAGCTTCCAAGGGTTCTGTCCCCCCCACACACCAGGTTCTTGGAATGGCTCCAGCTTTATTCCTGGTATCCTACTCACAGCCTGCAAACTCCAGGACTCAAACAGACACCTGCGAAGTCATTCTGCCACCTGGGAAAAGGCAGAGACTACCCCACACCCATCCTGTGGGCGGCTGTAGTCTGCTGCACTCAGATACCTGCCTGGGCTTACACCTGGCGAGGAGACATAGAGCAAGCAGCCTCTGACCAGCTTTGGGGGAGGGGTATGTTAGTGGTGCCACAAACTCACCATGGGCTGGGCACTAGACTAGGTGCTTTACACATCTGATTTAGCCAATTTCTCGAAAACACATGGAGGGAAAGAGGTCATATTACCCCTTTTTCAGAGACAGCTCATTGAGGCTCTTTCTGAGCCCTGCTCCAGACCCACACAGCTCACACCTGACACCAAAGCCTGCAGAGTTCACAAAGGTCAGCTAAGCCAACAGGAGCAAACAGTTACAAGCACTTATTAAGTGCTAAGAACAGTGCTCGGATGTGACCTACAGAATGTTTCTAGTCCGGCAAGGGAGACAGACAAGAAATGCCTGATTATACAATTGTTACATTATAATTAGGATAAAAGCTCATACAAAGGAGAAAGGAGACCAGGGAAGGGTATGCAGAGGGACCTATTTGGTGGGGGAGGAAAGGCTTCCTGAGGAAATCATGTTTGAGGAAGTGATTCTAGACCCTAATAGGACTCTGAAAACATACTACCAATACTGAGGTGTCTGAAGGCCTTGACCCCTTGAAAGGGCATGTGATGAAGTGATGGGAGTTGGTCTGTACATGTGGGTCTTGCCTTGGTCCTGGGGCTACCAGCCTTGTAAGTTCGGCACCCTGACATCTTCCAAGGAATTCACTTAAAGCAGACACCTTCCCAAGGTCCTCCTTTCTTGAGAGAGAATATACAGGAAGGGTTCAGACATCCCCTACTTTCCCCCCTGCAGATAGGGGTCTTCCATCGGAAGGCCACTCCCTCAGAGCTTGCCTGAACCACTTCCCAGGCAGTGTCCCAAAGAGGAATGGACCAACTCCCACCTCAGGCAGGAGGGACAGGCTCAGGCACACCCTGTTAAGACACTCTGGGACAAAGAAATGTGTGATGGTCACATGCTAACAAGAACTAGCATGTTTTACACAGTTACTATGTTCCAGGCACTGTGTTTTGGCCTTTGCTTATAGTCTCAGCCAATTCCCCCAAAGGTCCCTCAGAGGCACTACTATCAAATCTCCATGGGAAGAAGGTGCAGATCAGAGAAGTGATCACATCTCTTGGCCGAGGTCACACAGCAAGTGAGTGGGAGGACTAGCACATAAACCTGGAGCTCTGCCCAGGTGCTCTTAATAAAAAGTATTACAGCAGGTCCTTAAATAACATTGTTTCATTCAACATTGTTTATATCAATTAGTCTATGGTTAAGACTGGTTTCCTTACGCATCATTTTGCTTAAAGTCACAGAACCTATAGACAATGTTAAGTGAGGCCTTACTGTATTTCTATTTTTGCCCCCCACAAAGAAGGAACAGACTGGGGTAAAGTGACTTGGTCAAAGTAACACAGCTGAGAATTGGCAGAAGCAAGTTTTGTTCCTCCACGTGGGGCTCCTAAACCATGGTGGGGAAGGTAAAAAAGCTAACAGAAAACCCAGGACATAAACCATCCACTGCCGATGGGAAGATCTCCCGAGAAACCATACTGCTCCAAGAAGCCCAGCGATTTTCCCAGGGTTGCCATTTAGGACTACCCACTGCCCGGCGCCCAACCCCAGTAATACAACTCGCGCCACTCTCCAGGTCTGGAAACTAAAGAAACACGCAAAACTCCCTGCAGTACCAAGTTCGTCTGGAAACCTAGACACCCAGGCCAAATATTGAGCTACTCTGTGGGGTTAGTGAAGGAAGCTTCTCCAAAGTCCCTCCAGGACCTCAATTTTGTCAACTTGTGAAATGGGACTTAGCAGTATAGTTCGTATTTTGCTAGTTTAGCCCTGAGGACTCAGAGAAAAGGCAAAACCCGAGGCTGACTTCTAATAGGTGCTTTATAAATGGAAGACGTTCATTATCGATGGTGGTGGAGATGGAGTGGGGGAAGGCGAATTGCCAAATTAGGCCCAGCCTTGTTCCTAGTCTCACTGCAAAAGGAGTCCCTGCTAAACAAACTTGTGAAACCTCAGACCACTTAGTAGGGCACAGCCTAATCCGCGCTTGGCTCTGGAGCGGTGGCCAGGGTTTTCGCCTTCTCCCCTGAGCTTCGGCCTCCGCCGCGCACCCGGCAGTCAGCTAAGGCCCGGAAGCACCCGAACCCCCTTTCCAAATTGGGGTGCAGGTGGGGCCGGAGGACGAGATCAACCTTTGTTGGCCAGTCCTAGGTGTCTCATTCCCCGCGCTGGGGGGACTGGAGAGGGGACGTACCCTACCTAGAAAGAGTGTTCTGCGCGCCAGCCCCAGCCCAGAGGCAGGGAATCTGTGGAAGGGGGCGGAGAGGAGGAGGGGTTGGGCCGCCGCGGCCGGGATTTGCCTGGACTTGACGACTCTCTCCACCAGAGCCCAAACCTAAGGAAACCTCGAGCAGACTCTCCTCTCATTGGCCAGGAGTCCGAGGGAGCCCAGGAGGGCTCCACAGCCCTGGGGGGAGGGGAGGGGGCGGAGAGGGCTGAGGCTGCCAGTTGATGCAACCCCACTCCTGGTTTACGCGGTCCACTGTCCCTCCCCGAGCCGAGGCCGGGGGGGGGCGGGGGGGAGGGGGAGTGGCGGCGCACGGACTCGGCTCAGGCTAGCCCGAAGCTCGGACGCAGCTTGGGGTTCAACGTAAAAGTGGCGTGGTTCGGCTGCTGCTTACCTCTCCGGCCCCAGGGCCGCCGCCGCCCCGGGTGAACGGCAGGTAGCCCTTAAGCTCCGCGCGGCATTCAGAGTCCGCAACGATCATGGTGTGCGCCAGGACCCAGCCGCGGCTCGCCGACGACCAGTGCACCGGAGGGTGTTGTGGACGGACGCACGCAGGAAGCCGGGACTAGGGGCCGCTGGGGAGGTTCTAGAACCCTGGGCTCTCTCTCAAGGTTCCAGAACGCTCCGAAAGCCAAGAATCCGGGAACGGCCGCTGCCTCGCTGGACTCTCCTCTCGTCCAGCTTCTGGAGCGATGAATGGCCTCAGAAGCCTGGGATCGGCCGCGGCGCAGGGGTTTTCACGGCCCAGAGTGCCT
Organism: Tonatia bakeri; assembly: GCA_004024845.1. Taxonomy (NCBI): domain Eukaryota; kingdom Metazoa; phylum Chordata; class Mammalia; order Chiroptera; family Phyllostomidae; genus Tonatia; species Tonatia bakeri. The sequence continues at coordinate 59,179 of PVIA01001251.1, forward strand.
CTGAAGTCCGCAGTGGCGACGGCTGCTCGCAGACCCAGCGCTCCTCAGCATCCCCGCCGCGGAACTGCCAGCGCTCACCCAGGTCTGACACCGGCAGCACAGCTCAGCTCACTGCGTTCTCGGGGGGGGGGGGGGGGGGCGGGGACACAAAAGCCCCACGCCGCAGCCAATCAGATGTCTGTTTCCTGGGGAGGCGGGGCGACACCCTCTCAGGAGCCGACCGTTTAACCAATCCACGCCGAGAAGCGCCCGGGAACTCTGGGAGCTGTAGTCATCCCCCGACAAATGCTGCAAACTTTTGCAAAAGGATTTTGTCACTGTTGGCAATACCGGACGAGAGTGACAGCCCCGAGAGTCATTACTGCTGCGTGATGCAACGGGACTTCACCGGGCTGGGCCGGAGAGCCGGGTGTGAAATCCCTCCTAATTACGTTCTTTAACTTTTCAGTTCCTGGAGGGACTGGTTAGGGTTAGAAGAGGTGGTGCTAATTACAGAGGCCGACCCCGGCACAGCCCAGTTCCCCTGGCCTCTGGGAGGCCTCCACCTTAAAATGTATCAAACACAGAGAATCCACCTTATTTGTAGAGTCTCTGGAAAAGCCTTCATTCATTGAATTACCCTCGGCAACTCCCAGTCTAACCTCAATCCCTACTGCGGCAGGCAGTTGTCCCCTTCTGCTCTCTTGGGCCTCAGGTCTTTTGTTCCATCCCTGCTACCCCTTTCTAGAAACTTTGTAACAAGACAGTCTCCAGGCTCTTTCCTCACTTCTCTCTCCCGCCACTCCTTCTCTGACTCCTCTTTCTCCTCCCACCCCCTGGAACGTGGGTGTTACCCTAGTTTCTGTTTTTATCCCTCATGGCTCCAGACATACCCTCCCTCCCTGATCTCATCCATTTCGTGGCCTTCAACTCTCCATTTGCCCTCGCAAATGGTTGCTTCCACCAGGTCCTCAGCACCTATAAGCTGAATTCATCTTCTTCTGTCCCCTTCTCACAGATCCTCTTCCTTCACAGTTTTTCTTTAGAGCTTCACTTTTTTTGTTTCAGTTTTAAAGTCATAGTTGACTTTGGATAGAGAATCATGGCTGGTTTGTGGGTGGACTCAATGACCTCGAAGGTCCTTCTCTGAGTCTTTCTGAGTCTAGGCTTACAATTAGAAAGATGAACCTATGACTTGGTCTCCTGCCTCCAACAGAAGGAAATTAATCTCACCCTCTGCTGAGCTCCCAAGGTACTCGAGCTGGGTCTCCTTTATAACACCTACCACTATCTACCTGGTATTGCTATTTTTTGTGTATATGTCTTATCTCATGCTTTTGATTTATGAGCTCCTCGAAGGCAGGGTCCACACCTTGACATCTTTGTCTTCTGCCATATGCGACCTAGCACAATGGTGTGGTCTTCAAGCCTTTCTTCTAGTAGTTCCCTCTGCAATCCTCTGCCCATTGAAAGTCTATCCAGCATTCAATGCCTTCATTTGTATTTGTGGCCTGAATGAAGGTTTCAAAATGCCACTTCCTACAGAAAACATTGCTTCTTCAGCTCAGCTGAAAATCCTCTCACCCACTCCTCAACATATTGTTTCTGCCTCTTTATACCACTGGCCTTCAAGTTGGTGCACACTTGTTATGTCTACATCTCCTACTGCCTCCCTCTGACAAACAATGGAATATGTTATTGACCACTTTTTTTATCTTTATTGCATTTTTTCAATTACTATTTAGTCCCCTTATACCCTTCTCCCCCCCAGCAATCGCCACACTGCTGTCCATGTGTCCTTTTTGCTTTTTGCTCAATCCCTCCATGCCCTAACCCCCCTCCCCCCACTAACTGTCCAAGGGAAGAAACTTGAGCTTAATTAGAAGGGTACCCCTGGCTGGGTAGCTCAGTTGGTTAGAGCATCATCCCAATACATCAAGGTTGCAGGTTCAATCCCAGGTCAGGGCACATACAAGAATCAAACCTTGAATGCATAAATAAGTGGAACAACAAATTGATGTTTCTCTCTCTTTCCCCCTTCCCATTTCTCTAAAACCAGTTTTTAATAAAAAGTAAAACTTTGCATCAGGGTCATATAATATCTTCTTTTGATTGCACCAGGCTATGTCAGAGCTCCTTTAAAGCAGAGATTGTGTCTGGTTGTCTCTGTATTCTCTACTATCATGTAGTGATTCCTTGGTAAATACAGTATTTTTGAGTGAATGAATACGAACACTCTCTATAGAATAACCCTTTAGATCCTAAAGGGTTAGAATCTAAAGTTTAGAATCTTCAAGGAAGTGACTAAATCATTTCCAAGGCTTCACTTACAAAGTTAGTGATTTTGTGAAAAGGAAAAGCAATACTGACATTCTAAATTGGATAAGCTTTTGTGACCCAATCTCCAAGAAAGTAGAGCTCAAAAGAGGCACAGATACTGCATTTGCTGATCTCTACCAATAGTTCAGGGTCCATCTGTTATTCATGTAGCTCTCACCCCAACCTCGTGAGGTAGGCCTCATGCCCCTACTTGACTATGGGGAAACGGAGGCTCAAGAGGTGTCTTGGCCATGGTCAGACAGCTCAGTAATATGTTGAGGAGATATTCAAACTCAGGCAGCAATGGCTCTAAAACAGAAACTCCACTGCACCACTGATAAGAGAAAGGGCTGAATATGTAAGAAGCAGGCCGACACAAGGAACTAATGCGTAAAGCAGAATTCCAATATATTCATCCGGAGTGAGAAACACAACTGTCAATTGCCTATAATTGATGGGCCAGAACATGCCTTTTTATGGAATCTCCATGAAAAGCCAAGTTATCATCTGAAGGTGGTTAGGGTAGCTAGAACCTGAGCAAAAGGAACCAATAAAAAGACAAATCATTGAACTGGCTCGATGCAGAGCAAACCTGCTGGTCAGTGCTCCGGATTCTTCCTTTTCTCTTTCATTCAGTAAATATTTATTGACCATCTAGTACATACCGGGACTCTGGAAATCCAGCCAGTAAAGTTTCCAGCCCAGTGGGGTGCGATGCAGTGACACTGGCTGAGTTTACTCCTCCCCTCTCCTATGCCTAGTATTTTTGGCTCAGTAAAGATCTCCACCTTCTGTTGCCATACTCTCTTGCATCAGCCATGCTGAGGCTACTGATTGGTCAAAGCTTTTATTATCCCTCAATCACATTCCTGTTCCGAAGATACGTCTAGATTGGATTCGAAATGTTTTTGATTTCCTCAGTTTCAGACCCTCTCTCAGGTTTTAACCCTAATGGAGGTCTCATCTGTTTTGTGTTTATTCTTTCTGAATCAATTTTCTAATTGCAAATTACGGGATCACTTTGCTATAATGACTTTGTCTCTGACTGTACTGGGGCTGTGATTTATCACCCAGATGTAATTTTCTGAGCTCTTCTTATTTTTCTCACCACACTCTCCCCCTACCATTTTAGTGTACCACTCTTGCCTTGGGGGAGCTCTCAAGGGAGAAGCCTAACTCCAACAGGTTTAATAAAGCCAAAGCAGACTCACCCTCTGTGGCTCATTCACACCTCCTTCCATTCAATCACTCATTAAGCAGGCATTGTGCTAGGTGCTGAAGAAAGTCCTCCAGAGCTGACAGGTGCTGAGCTGTGGAGCTACACAATTAGAATTGAAATTGCCCCCTGGAATTGTGCATTAGGGAGCAGAACAACCACAGACTCTCAGAAAGAGAGCCAGCTATCTCTTAAGAGCATTGCCCAGGAGTCCTAGTTTTCAGCTATGTTTTTAGCTAAGAGATTTTTTTTTCAGCCCTTAGAATCTGTTTTCTCATCTGTAAAACAGGATTTGGAAATTAGCTCTAACCCTCTAGAGCCGCTGTGGAGAGGATGGTGTTGGGCAATGCATATAATTCGGTTTCATCAATTGTATACGAGGACAGAAATCAGGTTTCAAAAAGCTCACCCCTCTTAATAAAAATAAATCAAATACAAAAACTGACCAGCTGAGTGCTTTTGAACAATTCAGTAAGAATCTGTTTGGCTTTATTGCTGAGTGTGCCCTCAGCGCCCTCTACAGGCAGGACCATGCTACAGTTCAGAACAGACTGGGAATAAGCAAGGATTTAGGGCCGTAGCAAACCGTTCAGAGTTTATAGGATTTTCAGGTCCCACGTCGCTGACTGAAGATCTTGAAAAGAGGCCAGGCAGCAGCTAAGTAAAGATCGTGTGGTTGCTGTTGCTGAAGATTCTCCTTCTGCCAACATGGACCAGACTCCCCCAAAACTCTCAGCCTGAATGCACTTCCCATTGTTTTGGCTTCCTACTGCCTTTTAAGGGCAGGAAGCCTTAGATCCAGAGTTGGTCACAGAACGGAGACTAGAACCCTGGGGTCCAGACCGTCAGTCCAGGGCCATTTGTATCAAAAGAGGCTGCTCCAGGAGTTACACATTTCCAGGAAGAACAACTGCCTTTGTCCTGGTGTTTTCCTCTCTATTGCCCCTCTCCACTTCTAGAGGCCCTACACCCCGATGTCAAACACCCTGAGGCGTCCCTGGAGCAAAGGACCTGATCCTTGCTACCATCCTGACCTACCTGTTCCTACCTTTAAGATTTCCCTATCCCTCCCCTCAAAAAAGTTGTACTTGGGATAGGATATCAAAGTGTAAGGTTCCAGTTTTAAGCTTTTCTAGCTGCCTGAACCTGGTCAAGTCACATCTCCATTCTGAACATCTGAACATGTTTCCTGCTGTGTAAAATGGGGCAATAAAGTTTACTTCCACTGGGGCTGTCGTGAGGATGAGAGAACAAGCCTTGATGCAGATTAAGTGCTCAAAAAACTGTAATTATAATTTATAGTGTTACTGTTGTTAACAGTGCAGGAAGAGGGGGAGGTGTACAAGAAAGGTGGTTGTACCTATTAATATTTAAAAGCTTGAAGACGAAGCCTGGCATTCAGTTGAAACTGAATACGTAAACGGGTGTTGTACTCTTCATGTTTTGACCCAAAGTCTCCCCGTACCTTCGCAGTGCTAATGTCTCTTTTGAGGCAAAGCAACATCACTTATTTTTTTGCTCAGCAACAGGCTCCTCTTACGTAAACCGCCGCGGCCAGTGAGCAGGAAGATGGGCGGGGTTATCTGGCAGCCAATGGCAGCCCGTGGCGGAGCGAAGGCCTGACACAGGTTTCCAGGCTGGTTAGAAAAGCTAACCCCCGGGCGGCTTTCGGGGCGGGGAGTGTCTCCAAACCAGGTTCTGAGTGGTGTGGACCTCGGCGGCCCACTCCTTCTTTCTCCAGGCCCCAGCTACGTGGGAGGGGGTCGGGACTGCTCGGTCTGCTTTTCATTTCTTTTTTCCTCCCTTTCCTGTTCTTTTAAATTAACCTTTGAGTATAGCTTAGTTTTTCCTTTCCAAATTTTAAATGACATGTATTATTTCAGAAATTTTGGGATATACGTATATAAAAGTATAAATGTGTAAAAGAAATGCCCCGAAATGATATTTTCCCCCTTTGGGTTTTTTAATGTCTCAGACTTTCAGACTTAAGTCTTTCTGTTGTTGTGAAAGCATAAAACGAAACGACCAAAATGCCCATCTAAGGGGACTGGTTAAAGTCATAACAGACTGGTCCTCACAGTGAAACATCACGAAGCAGAGACGAAGGAGGTAGCTATACATGCTCTACATGAAATGAAGAGGCGTGCAGGATTTAAAGTCGGGTTAAAACAAAAAACAGCTTGCACAATGATACATATGAATGATCTCAAAAATATACGGGTATATGTACATGATTGTACAGAGGCAACAAAAGTCTGGAATTACAGGCAGTTTGCAACAAATTGTTAGCATCAGGTTTTCTCTGGGATGGAGGGGGATAGAGAAATTATAAGACTCATCATACGTTTCTTTAGCATTTGTGTTTTTTAAATGCTAAACTGTATTATGTTGTACCTTTAAAAAAAGATCCTTTTAAAGAGAAAGGGGGAAAACAAAAATTCAAAATCCTAATCCCACGACCAAGAGAGAAACAATGATAATGTGTTGGTTTTTATTCTTTGTACATGTATATTTATTATGTATTATATATTACTATTATACATTTATTCTTTCTTGAGTTTATTATTGTATTTATGGAATATAAATAATATATAGTTGTGTAGCCTTTTTCAACTTACTACATTTCATGGTAGTTTTTATAATATTAAATATTCCTTAAATATAATATTTACTGGTCACAAAATGTTCATTTGGTATAATTTGCTTATTAATCTTTATTGCTGGAAATTTAGGGTTTTCTTCCAAATTTTTCATTATAATGTATCAAGATGAGATAAAATTCTTAAAGACAAAATACTGCATTATATCTTTGATTATTTTCTTAAGTTAAATTTCTAGACACAAATTTATGAATTCAGGACTATCAACAAATATATTTAAAACTCCTGATGCTAACTGTAAAAACTTTTTAAAAGTTTGTTTTTGTGAACATTATCAAAGCCAATCTTAGCTTCAGCTACCATAATAGAATACCATAGACTGGGTAGCCTAAACGACAGAAATGTATTTTGTCACAGTTATGGAGGCTAGGAAGTCAGAGATCAGGATGCCAGCATGTTCGGGTTCTGGTGAGAGCTCTCTTCCTGGCTTGAAGGTGGTTGCCTTCTGGCTGCGCCCTCACATGGCAGAGAGCTAACAAACAAGTTCTCAGGAGTCTTCTTATAAGGATACTAAGCCCGTGATGAGGGCCCCACTTTCATGTCCTCATCTCAACCTAATTAGCTCCCAAATACCTTATCTCCAAATACCTTGACATTGGGAGTTAAGGATTCAACACACAAATTTTGGGGGACACAATTCAATTCACAGCAATGCCTAAGGTGGGCCTGGTGCTATGCTTGGGTGGGATACAGGCTGAATACCACCCCAAATCTGGCTGCCAGGATCAAACAGGTGAGAAAGGTAGAAGCAAATAGAAGTAGCTCAGATTAGCAGAGATACCTGAAAATAGTCTGACCAAGTCACTAGTGGCCATAAAACTCTTCTTGGCTTCCATTGTCCAGGTTGTTTGGTCACCCAATGGCTCACGATTGGTCTGCTGATATATACTGTTCAGTCCTCAGGGTTTAACAAAAAAATTTGAATAAACTGCTAACATTGTAAAATTAGAAGATTTCACATAAAATCCCCAATTTATGAATTTTCTTAGAAAAAAATGAAGATGCATTCACACTGGCCATGCATTCCTGAGGCCATTGGTAGGACTAAGTAGCTGGGTTTCTCTTTTCTAGTTCTTAGTTCACATAACAATAACAGAACACTTGACTCCTTTACATCACCTGCCTGGCTTCTGTAGGCACCTGACTTCGAAAGCCCTGGATGGTGTCAAGATTCCTTGACATGGTATTCACAGCCCCAGGATCATCCTGTGCCTTCCCTTGCACCTCTGCTTTCTTCTACTCTGATCAAACACACCCTTGCTCAAGATCAGAGTATAAGGCAGCGTCAGAATAGAGATTAGAAGGAGAGTTTCTCATCTCACTATCCAGGCCCTTTTATCATTTAGTTCTTCATTCATTAACTTGAGGTGTTTATTTTTCTTGATAAGACTAGGCCAAAGTCAGCCAATTTGAGTAAAACTAAATGGAACAGAATGTCCAGAGGTGGGAATTTTGCTACCATGTGCAGTCTCATATATGGCTCTTATCAGCTTCCCACTCCCCTTGCTCAGTGTGCACCAGCTTTATGGCCACTTCGTTGTTCTTTGACCGTGTTAAGCCACTTGTCTCAGGGCCTTTACCTGTACTGTTAGACTTACGTTTAGAATACTCTGTATCTTCATAGCTTGTGCTATTCTATTCTTTAGGCCTCTCCCTATCAGCTCACTCTATAAAGTGACAACCTTTTCAGATTATGCTATATAAAATAGTTCACTTCCAGCCACTTTATGTCACTTTACCCAGCCTTGTTTTTTCTTTCACCTAGCTGTTTGTTTTTTGCCTTCCTCACATTATGGAAGCTCTTTGAGGACAAGTCTCCGTTTGGCTTTTTGTTGTATTCCTGGCACCTAGCACAATCCTGACACATAATAGGCATTCAATAAGTATATATCAGGTGGGCTGCGGCCAATGGTTTGGCTGGCTGGTCAGGGACTTGGAAGGAAGATGTTCAGCAAACTGGTGACAAGAAAATGTCTCTAATGGGAAAGAGGGGGGAGAAAAGAAAAAGTGTTTGTACATTGATTGGTGTGGCTCAGTTGGTTGAGCGTCATTCTGCAAAGCAAAAGATTGCTGGTTTGATTCCTGGTCAGGGCACACATATCCAGGGGTTTGCGGGTTTAGTCCCCAGTTGAGGTATGTGGGAGAGGCAAGCAATCAATGTTTCTCTCTCACATCAATGTTTCTCTTTCTCCCTCCCTTCCCCTCTCTCTAAAAATAAATAAAATCTCTTAAAAACAGACAAGAAAAAGAAAGTGGTTGTGTCCAATGTGAACGCTCACCAAAGAGTGGACCCGGCAGGGGAAATGTTAATAATCAAGTGGTCAGGATGACCTGCTAAGTGAATACCAGTTAACCTCTTTTCCCAACCACCCCTGTCATCTCCGATGGTGGTGTTCATGGGCTCAAAAACAAAGTAGCCACAGTGGCAGGAAGGGAGGTTATACCTGGTCTCAGCAACATGGACTTCCACTCACCAAGGCCAATTTGGCAGTGGCTACTGCTGAGTGCCCAATCTGCCAGTGATAAAGACCAACACTGATCCCCTGATATGGCACCATTCCCCAGGATGATCAGCCAACTACCTGGTGGTAGGTTGATTACATTGGACCTCTTCCATCATGAAAGGGGCAGTATTTGGTTATGACTGGAATGGGCACCCTGGGTACAAATTTGCCCTCCTTGCATGCAATGCTTTTGTCAAAACCATCACTGTGGATTGCAGAATGCATTATGCACCACTCTAGTATTCCACACAGCATTGCTTCTGATCAAGGAACTCACTTCACAGCAAATGGAGTGCAGCAATGGGCCCATGGTTATGGAGTTTGCTGGTCTTACCGTGTTCCTCACCATCGCAAAGCAGCTAGCTTGATACAATAATGAAATGGTCTTTTGAAGACTCAATGACAGTGCTAGCTGGATGCCCATACCTTGCAGGGCTGGGGCATGGTTCTTCAGAAGGCTGTATACGCTCTGAATCAGCATCTAATGTAAGGTGCTGTTTCTTCCATAGCCAGGATTCACAGGGCCAAGAATCAAGAGGTGGAAATGGGAATGACACCACACATTATTACCCCTAGTGACTCACTAGCAAAATTTTGCTTCCTCTTCCTGTGTACTTATGTTCTGCTGGCCTAGAGATCTTAGTTCCAAAGGAGGAATGCTTCCATTGGGAAACACAGTAACTCCATTGAAATGGGAGCTAAGACTGATGCCTGACCATTTTCGACTCCTCATGTGTCTGAATCAACAGGCAAAGAAGGGAGTACTGTACTGGCCTGGGTGACTGCTCTTGACTGTCAAGCGAAAATTGCACCATTATGCAACAAGAAAGTAAGGAAGAATGTGTCTGGAACCCACGAAATCCCTTAGGGTATCTCTTAGTATTACCACACCTTGTATTAAGGTCAATGTAAAACTACAGGTCAGGTAGGACTATTAATGGCCCAAACCCTTTAGGGATGAAGGTTTGGGTCACCCCACCAGGCAAAGAACGATAGCCAGCTGGGATGCTTGGATGCTTCCCTTTGAAGGCAAAGAAAATAGAGAATGGGTAGTGAAAGAAGATAGTTATAAATACCCATTACAACCACGTGACCAGTCATAGAAATTAGGACTGTAATTGGCATGAGTATTTCCTCCTTATTGTTATGAACATGTTTGTGTATCTGGATATATACAGATACACACATATATTTACTATATATATAGCAAATATCTTTGTGTGGATATATAGCAAATATCTATATATGGAGCAAATTTCATATATATGTGATATTATATATAATAACTAATATTAGCCTGTAGTTTCTGGACAACACAGAGGCTGGGTGTGCAGACAGATATAATGCCCGGAACATATAAAAAATTCTTAAAACATGCCCTGGCTGGTGTGGCTCAGTGGATTGAGTGCTGGCCTGTGAACCAAAAGGTCGCTGGTTCGATTCTCGGTCAGGGAACGTGCCTGGGTTGCAGGCAAGGTCCCAAGTTGGGGCACATACAAGAGGCAACTGATGTTTCTCTCTCACATCAATGCTTCTCTCCCTGTCTCCCTCCCTTCTCCTCTGTCTAAAATCAGTAAGTTTGTCCTTGGATGAGGATAAAGATAAAAACACAAGGAGATGCCACTTTAAAGCTACTATGATAGTGAGTTTTATCACCAGAAGGGGCCCAGGATGGAGGCAGGTTAGCCCTGGCACAATTTGGAATGTGTGGATTCTTTGTGCAGGAAAGATTTCATTGCACGAGTCCAGGTGATTTCAAGAGTACATTAATTAAAGCTGGGGACAGTAAAACAAAGGCAGAGATTAAGATAAAAGACTCAAGATCTCAGCAAGAGGAGTGGGTCCAGGCTGAACTGCCTAGACTCCAGAAAGGAAGTCACAGAGGCAGAAGTGAGCCACTCGGGGATGCATGGACTCAGAAAAGGAGGTCACAGAGGTAGAAGTGACCCATGCTAGGCTTCATGGACTCAGGAAACAAGTTACAGAAGCAATAGGAGGGCCCTTGGAGACAGATTCAGGGGGTTAGCCTGGGACAAGTTGCCCCTGCCCACTGCTTCCCTGGTTGCAAGTCTTGTGGGAACTCTTAGAGCTTAGGAGAAAATACACACCTGAGGAAAGAAGGGAGTAGCTGGGGCATGCTCAAAGTGGAGTGGGCACTGGCATCCGTAGTCTTAAGGGCTTTTATCTGTTTTTGAAGGTGGGAGTTTTAGGGGAGGTCTAAGGGGAAGGTTTCAACAGAATATGCAACAGCTTTCCAGGTGTGTCCTTTTTAGATGATGCATCAGAGTGAGTGTATAGGGGAGTTTGGAATCATTCTCTGGTCAGCTTCGCTGCTTTACTTTTATCTTGGATTTGTCTGACTCTAATTTTGTACTTTTTCTTGTCATTAATTCCCCTGACTTCATCCGTTCTGGGGTTTGGCTGGCACTAGTGGCACTAACTGGGTCTCTGTTATTTGTCTCCTTGACTAGGGTGATCCAAGCTACTCACTTTCTGGTTGGTGAGGAGAGGTGTAAATCATTTGCTCCTTAGTGGCCTTGGTTAAGGAAGATAAGATCTTTTGGTTTATTAGCAGGCTGTTAGTTGCTAAGCCTTGTTTAACTATTTGTCTGTTTCCCTCATTCCACTTGCCAAGGAATTTTTCTAGCTTCTTACTATCCTGACTCAGTATCAAAAAGTCAGGTACAAGTATTGGTGAGGATGTAGACAAACTGGAACTCTGATAAATACACTGCTGATGGGAATACAAAATGCTGCAGCTGCCATAAAAAAAAAACAAAACTCTGGCAGTTCATCAATAAGTTAAACATAGAATAAACACATGACTCAGCAATTGCACTCCTAGGCATGTATCCAACAGAACTAAAAACAGATGTCCACACAAATACTTGTACATGAATGTTTTTGGCAGCACTATTCACAATAGACAAAATGTGGAAACAAGCCAAACCTCTATCAACTAATGAATGGATAACCAAAAGTTGTATATCCATGCAACAGAATATTAGTCTGCCATAAACAAGGAATGAAGTACTAAAACATGCTAGGTGGACAAACCTTGAAAAAACACTGCACTAAGCGAAAGAAGCTAGATACAAAAGGGCACATTTTATATGATCCCATTTATATGCAATATTTAGAACAGGCAAGTCTATAGAGACTGACAGCGGAACAGTAGTTGGGTGAAGGGAGGAATGGAAAGCCACTGCTTAATCATTATGGAATTTGAAGGATGATCAAAATATCTCAATCTGCTAGAGGTGACGTTTGCACAAGATTTAAATTTTTTTATTATTGATTTTAGAGAGAGAGGAGAGCGAGTGAAACATCGATTTGTTGTGCTACTTATTTATGCATTCACTGGTTGCTCCTTGTATGTGCCCTGACTGAGGAACGAACCCGCAACCTTGGCATATCAGACGACACTCTAACTAACTGAGCTACCAGGCCAGGGCCTTGCACATTTCGATATACTAAATTCCACTGAATTTTATGCTTTAAATGATAAACGATTAACTTTATGTTAATTTTACTTCAATTAAAAAAGAGAGGTGAACAAGGAGACATCTATGGAATCTGCTAATTGTGAGGCTGTGCCAGGTGGCACCAAGTGAAACAGTGGTATATGTTTCTCCATGCTTCATTCTTCCTTTGCCACTCCCAAGGGTTTTTTGTTCCTTTCCAGTGCTTGAAGTTAAAGATTACTGAAGTAGGGTATAAGTGGTTTAGGTGTTTCCTGCTCTACTAAAGGACTATACCTAGAAAGAAGAGGGAAGCGAGGGAGGGAGGTTGGAAAGGAGAAAGGACCATGATTAAGCTCACTAATGGCCAACCCAGCCCTTGGAAGAGTGGTAGGACTTCCAACCACATTACCTGCTCCTTCCCCATCATTCCCCTCCATGCTCCAGACGCACAGGCTGATCTATTGTTAATCCCCCAATAACCCATTCTTCTCCAAATACTGTCACTCAGCCTTGAATATCACCCCCTCCCTTTTACCTAGATGCTGTTATACCTCTTCCACATTAAGCCCCAGCTCTGGCTGGTGCCTGCCCAGACTCCCCAGCTTCCCTGACCCACACCAGTCCCCCAGCCAGCATTCTGCACTCACCACCATGAGAATACTTCCCACATTGTTGTTCAGCCACTGGTCTTTCCCAAACAGCTACGGGTTCCACAAGGAGAGGAGCTGATTATTTCATAGTTGTAATCCTAGTGTATATCAAGTTCCCAGCATATAGATGCTAAATATAAATTTTAATGAATATTTTAAAAATCTGAAAATGGAATATGCATATTCTAGAATAGTGGAATGACCAAGAGTCCTTTTTTGCGGAAATTAGACGAGGAAAGGTGTCTTTCTCAGCACAAATATCACCCTAAATTAGAGTGCAGTTTGGTGAGCAGAATGTGGGCTGAGTTTCAGTCCTCCCTGGCCCCTTCAATTAGGTGTCCTTATGCAGTGAACAACCTGCAGCCCACACCTTATGCAGTAGATCTGGAAGGATCCTTTACACCAGTGGTTTCAACTCCAACCACATATTGGAAAGACCTGGAGCTTTTTGGAAATGCTCATGCCGTGGCCCCAGTCTCACGGTTTTGGATTTAATCAGTGCTGAGGCGTTAGGTTCATTTTAAAGCTCCCTAATTATTTCAGTGTGCAGCCTGGGTTGAGAATTACAACTTGGTACTTACTGATGTGAAAATCTCAAACCGAGCTCTATTGCAGATGTGTTTACACCATATAGACATGCACTGACATAGCAACGGGGTTCATGTCACAGCTCACGCAATGCCGACTACTGGCATTTCTACTTTTACTGCCAGGAACCTCTCCCTTTACCACCCACACCCAGATGTCCAGGCAAGTCCCCTGACATGCCTCGATCAAGGAGGGAGCTAATAGGCAGCTGAAACACTGTAATGGAACTGCACCTTGAGATTGGAGGACCAGGAGTTCTAAAGTAAAGTCCTTGCTTAGCACAAGCCTGGTTGTGTGACCTTGAAAAAGTTACTTCGTAGTTTCTTTGGTTATAAAATTAAACTAATGGTATGGGCATATTTGCCAGAAATATGAGATTTAATGAGCAAAACAATTATGAAGAGCTCCATAAATATAAACTGTTGTATAATTGTTAAGTAACTTTATGGTATGAAATTCCATTGAAATCTTGTTTAAAAAGTGGCCCTAATGATTCTGACATAGGTGGTTAGGAAGCTGTTTAGACAGATCTGCTCATGCAGTTCTCTGGCCCCTGCCTTTTCCAAGTTTTGTTTGTGCAAATCAATTCTGAGATAATAGCCCCTGCTCTTTTTTTTTTAGATTTTATTTATTTTACTTTTAGAGAGAGGGGAAGGACGGGAGAAAGAGACAGAGAGAAACGTTAATGTGCAAGACATACACGGGTCAGTTGCCTCTTGCATGCCCCCCAGTGGGGACTTGGCCCAGAACTAAGGCATGGGTCGACTGGGAATCGAACCAGTGACCTTTGGGTTCACAGGCCAGCACTCAAACCACAGAGCCACATCAGCCAGGGCTGCCCCTGTTCTTTTAATAAATTACTTTTTCTCCTCCCTAAGCCAGTCAGTGCTGGTTTCTGTTACTTGTAAACAAAAAAGAATTTTAACTAATGCCGTAAATCAGTGCGGTCTTTTCCAAATTGAATTCTGCAAAATGTTATGTTCTAAAATGTTAATTCTTAACATACTTTAATTTTTAAATAGTCAAATAGCATTCATATTAAGAACTATATTAAATGTGTCATTATTGTACTTAATAAATGCCTTTACAAAAATGTTCTACGCCCAAGAAGGCCAGCAAATTTCCTAAGAAACTATTGTACTTGTAGTACAGCAGTCCCCCAACGTCAGTGCACATCAGAATCACCTTGGGTGCTTGTTAAAGCAGATTGCTGGGTCCCACCATCAGTTTCCACAGGTCTGTGCTGGGGCCTGAGAATTTCCATTTGTAACAGGTTCCCAGATGCTGCTGAATCACGGGTACTTGGTATTAAATTAGGCTGCTCCAAAAATTATTCATTTTGCCTTTTTAAGAATTCAAGCTGCCCTGATCAGTGTAGCAGCTGGTTGGGTGTTGTCCCACAGAGCAAATGATTGTTGGTTAAACTCCTAGTCAGGGCACATGCCTGGGTTGCGGGTTCAGTCCCAGGTTGGGGTGCATACAAGAGGCAATGATCGATGTTTCTCTCCCTCTCTTTCTCTCTCCCTTACCCTCTCTCTAAAAATAAATAAATAAAATCTTTAAAAAGTAAAAAAGAATTCAAGCTTATGATTCTTCATTTTTATTAATTCTTTGAAAACCCTTACCTAAGGACATGCTTATTTTTAGAGAGAGGGGAAGGGAGGGAGTGAGAAAGAAACATCAATTGGTTGCTTGTTTGGGGACCGAACCCACAATCAGGAATTGAACCCACAACCTTCTGGTCTACAGGATGATGCTCTAACCAACTGAACCACACCGGCCAGGGCTTCATGTTCATTTTAAAGTTTCAACTTTTTTGCTTGCTTTATTTAATCATCATTAGACATTTACTAAAGATAAAATGTTGTCCTGGCTGGTGTGGTTCAGTGGATTGAGCCTCAGTCTGGGAACTGAATGGTCACCGGTTTGATTCCCAGTCAGGGTACATGCCTGGGTTCTGGGCCACATCCACAGTTGGGGGTATGTGAGAGGCAACCATACATTGATGTTTCTCTCCCTCTCTCCCTTCCCCTCTCTCTGAAAATAAAATAAAATCTTAAGAAAAAGTAATTTAGTTAAACAAGGCCTTGAAGTCTAATTTGAACAACAGCACACTTGGTGAAGCAAAATATAACCTAAGATATAATTCTAGATCTTTGCTATTAATAGACTTGGATAAGAGTCAAAAAACCAAGATGCCAAATCTCAACTCCAATTTACTGAATAACCTTTGGCAATACCTAGTTTCTAATTCCAGTTCTCTCAATCTGTACAAAGATAATTAGAACAAGGATAACTAATTCACGTGAAAAGTTCTCTAAACCATTTTATAAATGCAATGTGGACAGATGGTGTCTTAAATAGTATCTTTTAGGCAATCATTTGTTTTCCAGGCTGCTCTTGACCTTGAATTGGGGTTTACCCTTCCAGAATCTGTCTTTGAACCTCTGATTAATATCAGGCAAGGAAAGGGGCCTTTCCCTATGTCACACCTGCCTCCTTCCAACCCTCTATGTGGCATAACATTTATCATATTGTGTTTTGTCTTTAAGCTCCCTAATGCAGGTACCCCGTCTGATTCACTTTCGCAGTCCAGTACTGTGTACCCCTTCCCCTCTCCAGATGGTAGAAGGAATTACACAGTTCACTGATGACAATTTATTATAATCCGTTGGCAGCACAGATAGATATTAATTACCAGAATTATGTCTTCATAGAAGTGGGCAATATGTAGCCATTCTATGGGGAACTGTGTGCACTTAATCATCATCATGGGTTTTTAGTCTCTTGATGGTGCTCTTGTGCCGCTCAATTTCTTTCTGCAGACGCTCAATCTCCTTTTTATGATGACCGATCTCATCTTCATGGTGTTTCTTCAAGGCTGCCAGTTGTTCTCTAGTCTTTGCTCTACAAGTACACAACGGCTCTGGGTTTAATCCTAATTTGTCACCCCAAAAAGATCTCTAAGCATAACCTGCAATACCTCAGGCAAAGGAGTCCCAATCCCACGGGATTCTGGCTGGCCATTCTCTTCTACCACTTCAAGCCCCACTAGTGAAAGAATACTCCATCTTAAGATGTATCCATCTTTAGGAGATGACCAAAATGATTTCATTTTTCTGGTGCTAGTGCTCGAAATTTCACCATTCATGAGCTATTCCTTTTAGATTCCTCTTTAGAGCAGAAAACTCCAGAGAGATGTGACTAAAGTCCCTAATACCTTATTAGAGGACTAACCAAGAGAACAGAATCCCTTTTTGGGGAAATGAAGGGAGTATAGACAAAGGAGTCTAGTTAAAGGACCAATGTCTGCAATCTCGCCTAATTTATCTAGGGCTCTTTTTTTTTGCCTAGAGAAATTCAAGGCCCATGGTAAAGGCCAAAAAGAAGGGGGCGGGGGAGACGGGACTATTGCACGGGCAGTGTTTGACAGTCCAATTCAGATCTTAATAAGAAACGATTCAAATGTTGGTTTGGCCACTTTGGGGCCTCAGTTTTCCTCAACTATAAAATGTAGGGGCCTATTTAGATGGTCCCAAAGGCTGTACTTTGGTGTTCTCGTGTGGCAGGTGCCATGGTGATAATTCTTAAGCATAAGCACTGAGAGGGCAGAAGTGAAAAGACAGGCCAAAGGAGAAGCAGAAACGAGATTAGTTCTGTGCTATCCCCAGTGTGCAGAGAAGCCAGCAAAAGATAACTCAGGGTTGGTAGAAATGTATATAGAGTTCTGGGCCACTCCATGCTCTTACGAGTGAGCGTCTATCCAGCTGGGCGGGGCTGGGCAAAAGTCTCCAGGCAGCGGGGGAGGAAGTTCCAACCACGAGGACTCAACTACCCTTACACACTTTCTCTGGCCGAGTCGGAGACCTTTGGAAGTCTAGGAATGGCGGAGAGGACCTTGAGAGTCAGGGGATCCATCCACTGGGGGTTAGTTAGGGGGATAAGGCATGTGGTGGAGAAAACACCGAACAGGGGCAGTGGGTGGTGTCCGAGGGAGTCAGGCTCAAAGGGTCTGCAAGTATTGGGCAGTCGGATCCAGACACTGCAAAAAACCTGGGGGGCGTTTCGCAAGACCCGGAAGAACTCCCTGGGTGGGGGGTGGTAAATAATTCTGGAAGAGTTGGGCCGTGGTTTAAGAATCCTGGAGACATGCAAGTGAAAATGGGTTGGCCTGGGTGCCCTGGGCCTATTCAGCAGAGTATTAGGGGCAAGGGTGGAATGGGTTCCGGGACCCGGGAGTTCTGTTGGAGGTTGGGGCGCCCCCTGGCACCGGAGTGGGGTGGGCAGGATGGTTAGACATTTAAGAAGGCCTGGAACGCTCTGAGAGAGCTAGGGCTAGCCTCCGGAGCCCGCGGGCCTCACCGGAAGTATCGTTCCTCTTCAGCCTTCTCTCTTTTACTGAAGGCCCCACCGGCGTCCCTCACCGAGCCCGCACCGCTTGTCTGCGGAGAGACAAGGACATGGGTAAAAGTGTGGAGGGAGAGACGGCATCCGCGCCCAGGGCTGGGGCGACGGACACTGCCACGGGCATACCTCTTCGGAGCCGAAGCCACGGACTTGCATTGCCCTCACGCCCCACACACCGAGCCGTGCCCGCGCCACCAGCGCCGTGACTGCCATCGTTGTCAGTGCAACCCAGTTCCAGACGCAGACGGTGCGGACTCCCGGTAGGCCCTAACGGCCCCAACGATCAGGCAGCCAATCTTTTCGATGGAGAGGCGGGATGAAGCCATGAGGAGCGAATCAGGAAAGGGAGAAGGCGGGGTTCCTGTAATTCACTGCGAATCCTGAGAGGGAGGCGGGCCTATCCTTAGCCAACCCCGAGCAAGGTCTCTGGGGCCAGAGGATTAGAAACTAATAATGGAGGAGGTTGGAGGGGAGGGGCAAGAGGGGTCAGAATCTATCAGAATGAAACATGGCCTCCACCTCCACCCCACGATTCCAATCCTAAAGTTGCTATTAAACACTCAAAGGAATCCTTCTTTCTTCTGGACCACTAGAGGCAATAAGATGCTATAAGAATAAGATACAAATGTCAATAAGATGCTGTAGGCCATGGTTGGGGCAGGGGATATCTATGTTCAGGATACGCGGATTTGGTTGGATTGTGGGTAGAAACATTGTATACGTACGTGTATATGGTTTCTTATGAGGTATCAGTGTCCTTTTCTTGCACTGCCATTTTACTCTCAAGTCTCAGCTTAAATATCGCCTCAAAGAAACCATCCCTGACTTTAGTCATTCTATCATAGTTCCCTGTTTTGTTCTCTTTGCACTTTCACCTTTTGAAGTTATCAGAGCTTTGATCAATCGGGTACTGAATTAATTGTAAAGAGAATTAATATGTTATCAAAAGGGCATAATAACTGGACTTTTGACAATGTGGTGCAGTGAAGTGAAGAGCATAAGTAGGAGGTTAGGTAAAGTTTTGCCTCGACCTTCCTTCAGTCATCTAACAAATGTGAACAGGGCAATAACAGTTTACAGCCTTTGCTTAGTCAAAGTAGAACTGCTTTTATTAATCATCTTTTAGTTGGAAAAATGCTAGCCCTTGTTTGTATGACTTAGATGAGAAAAAATGCCTGTGGAGCACATTTTCAAATGTTTGTTGAAAAAAACTTGGAAAAACACAAAAGCTTGGTAGAAATAATTATCACTTATAAGCCCACTCCCTAGTGATAATAATTTGTTGTGTGTCTAGATCATCTTTAAGTATCATTCCATTTTCAGAAATTCTATTTCTACTTCTCAGATTCTGCGGTTTTTGGAGGCTCGGCATCCAGTGGAGGGTCTTAGTAAGTATGTAGAAAAGACCCCTCTACTCACTAAGATGGCTGTAATTAAAAAAATGGAAAATCACAAGTGCTGATGAGGGTGTGGAAAAATTGTAACCCTTGTACATTGCTGGTAGGAATGTAAAATGTTTCGGCTGTTGTGGAAAACAGCTTGGCAGTGGCTCAAAAAGTTAAATATAGAATTCCCATACGACTCAGCAGGTTTGCTTTAGGTATTTGGTATACACTACCCCTGCCCCCACAAATGAAAACTTATAAACAAATACAGGTACCACATTCATAGCAGCACTATTATCACAATAGTCAAAAGATGGAAACAACCCAAATGCCTGTCAACTAGTGAATGAATAAACAAATCGTGGTATATACATACAGAACAACCATAAAAAATAACGAAGTAATTATATATGCAGTCCCTTAGATTATCCATGAAAACATGCTAGCTGAAAGAAGGCAGACACAAAAAGTCATATATTGTAAGGCTGTGAAATATTCAGAATAGAGACAGGACATAGTGCGGTTGTCAAGGGTTGGGAAGTAGGGGGAATGGAAGGGTTTAGATGGTGCCAGATATCCTTTTGGGATGAAGAGACTGTTTTGTAAGTAGACCGAGGTGGTGGTTGCACAACAATGTAAATGTACTAAATGACAATGAGTTATTTATTGTAAAGTGGCTAATTGTATGTCATGTGTGTTTCACTTCAATTTAAAACACAACAACAAAAAAAATTAAAAATGTGGTTCCGTTGGTTGGCGCTGCGACGTCGTTCCTGTGCACCGAAGGGGTGCAGGTTGGATGACCTGTCGCAGGTTCCATCCTTGGTTGGACACATGCGAGAAGCAACCGTTAGATGTGTCTGTCTCTCCGCCCTTCTCCCTCTAAAATCAATGAAAACATGTTCTCCGGTGAGGATTAGAAAAAAAAAAAGAGAGAGAGAAAAGATCCTTCCAATTTCCGACAGGGCTCTCGTCCCTTTAAGGGTATACCTCCTCAGGAAGGAGGCGGGGCTAGAGAGGCGGTCCTGTACGAGTGACGCGAGCCAGCGCCTGCGCAGGAGAGTCACGTGGTGGCTGGCCCGGGGAAATGGCGGCTCCAGGCGAGAGCGGGGCTTCTGGCGGCGGAGGCAGCACAGAGGAGGCGTTTATGACCTTCTACAGTGAGGTGAACCACAAGGGATGAGTGGGGGCACCGGGGCGACCCCGCCTGGATCTCCTCTCCCGGCGGGCGAAAGCAGTGGTCATCCTGGCCTGGACCGTTGGGCGGCTCCTGCAGCCTGGCCTTCCGGGCGGCGCGGGGCCGGGTGTGTGTGTGCGTCTCTCCCTGACAGCTGCTGGGGACTCCCGTGAGCAACCACAAAGGGGCCGGGGACTGAAGTCTTCGGGTAGACGGCGAATCTGCCCAACGTAGTACCGGGCGCGCGCAGAGTTCCCCAACTCCGCGGAGTCGGAGCTGGTCGGGGGCTGGCAGAAGCTGGCTTTCCTGGGGGCGACTTAGCCGTCCTGGCCCCCGTTTTTATTCTAGCCGGAACCACTCTACTTAGTCCTAGTCCTCTGTAATGAATTGCGTTTGTGGTCCGCGAATGCTAGGCTCTGTGCATCAAGCCAGGTAGACATCTCCCCTTTACATATGACAAACCTAAGGTTTAGGGAGGTGAAATAATTTGTTTTGGGTCTTACAGCAGGTATCAGCTTTGTCTCATGTTAGGAGAGGAGTCAGTTTGGTCTGAGCCTCGTTTACTATCGCTTTTCCAGCGCTCACTACATATGGTTACTCAGTAAATATTTATTGAGTAAATTAATGAATAAATAAATGAAAGAAAAGTATACCATTTGGAGTCAGAGGACCTCAGATTGGATTCGTGCGTGGTGGTTGTCTGTGATTGAATTCTTTCAGGGTCTTGATTGGTCAGACTTTGTTTCCATGCCTATAAAACGAGCAATATTAAAAAGAGTTTTTATGGGGGGGGGTTCATGGAGTTCATGTATAAGAAAGGGTTTCATAAGCAGAAGCATCTTTGTTAGACTTAAGACCGAAGGTGGAGCTCTTTAAATTGGCATGGATTTGAGGAATGCAGTTGCTCCTCACCAGATGTGAGCTACTCAGAGTGAAGCACCAGATCACGTTTATCTTTTACCTCTGGTGTCTTTAACGATGTGTGTTACATAGTAGTTTCTCCAAAGTCTTTCATTTAAAAATGGAAATGAGCACATCTTTTGTAGTGTGCCCTTTTGAAATGCCTCATTCACTTGAAAGTGTTCAGCAATTATAGTGGAACTTGATTCACTTTCCAACTCTTAGTTTAAAAAGAAGGGGAAAAAAGCAACCCTGGTTTGTTTGACTTGGATGAGAGAAAGCACCTAAAGGCGGACCCTTCAATCATCATTCAACCAATGTTTACTGAGGACCTGACATGTACCAGTGCACTATTTATGTGCTGCAGTTATGGGAGTGAGCAGCAGAGAGAAAAAGCCGGTCTTCATTTCATAGAGCTCGCCTTCTGTAGAGAAGGATTAAACAGGAAACAAGAGCTGTACAACACAGTGTCAGGTAGTGATTTAAGTGCTATGAGGAAAAATAAGCCTGGGAAAGAAGATTGGGTGGGTGGGTGGGGGAAGTGGCATGGTATGTTAAAGACAGTGAAGAGGGAAGATGCTGAGAAGGAATGGCTTTTTATGTTACCGAAAATCTTTCCAAACTCATTTGGCCAGAGGAATAATGGTGATAAGTAACATACCCAACATTCATTCCAGTTGGCATTCCATCTCTGATAGTGGCACCAAGGATATTTTCCTGCGTCTACTTAGTGCCTGTTCTCCTTCACGTTGTCTTCAGGACATGAATTTTTCTAACTTTGTTACAGAGTTAGGTAGGCAGAATAATTTGCTCCCTCTCACATACTTTTTTAATGCTGCTTAATATATATTTCAGTGGAATTGCATTTTTTCTTTTAAGAATTTTTTTTTATGTTTGGAGAGGGGGAAGGGACAGAGAAAGAGAGGGAGGGAAACATCACTGTTTGGTTGCCTCTCACATGCCCCCCACCGGGGACCTGGCCTGCAACCCAGGCATGCACCCTGACCGGGAATCGAACCCGTGACCCTTTGGTTCTCAGGCTGGTGCTCAGTCCACTGAGCCACACCATCCAGGGCATGTTTTTTCTTTAAAGAGTTGTAAATTAAGTGTGAAAACACTCTAGTACATCTGTCATTAGAGTGGAAACTCTTTGAAGATGGTGGATGGGACTTTGAATTCTCTTGATGGTTGCTCTGGCATCAAATTGTTAAGATTAAAATTCTTATTTACAAGTTGGGTAATTGGGAACAAGTCCGTTAACCTCTCTAAGTCTTAGTTTTCTTATCTGTGAAATGAGGGTAATAGAATCTACTGTATAGGATTGTTGAGTGGAATAAATATGTGTAAAGTTTTCATGTTATTAAAATTCAGCAAATGGCAGCTGTTGTAATTATTCCTCAAAGTGGTTAGCAAAATAGCTTGCACACATAGATACACAAGTGTTTGTTGAACATGTCAGTGAATAACTTGTTAAGATGACAACTCAGAATTTATTTTTAATTAAATGAAGTTTTTATCCCTTTTATTTTAGGTGAAACAAATAGAGAAGAGAGATTCAGTTCTGACGTCCAAAAATCAGATTGAAAGATTGACCCGTCCTGGTTCCTCCTACTTCAATTTAAACCCATTTGAGGTGAGCTGTCTGATGTGGCTGTGGCATCATGATGGGGAGATTTGCATAGTTGCAGGTAGACTTACATTAGAACACACACTTAATTTGTATTGTATTGAATAGTTGGAATTGAACTTAGGTAGTTTTATTGTGAACAGAACCTGAGAGGCAGCATGTTAGGGAAAATTAGATGATATTTGCCCTATAAATATTCTCCATTGTCTTTTAAGTAACCCAAATATATATGGATTTATTTTCAGATGTGAAGGGATAGCTAGTTTTGAAAAATTTAGAATCTTTGTTTGCTTGTTAAAATTTTCTGTTTTACTACACACACACACAAACACAGATATGAAAGATCCCCAAAACAAAAAAATGATCTCGAGATTTTAGACAAGTCAGTACACTTTTTGGGTTTGCATAGTGTTTTAGCTTTAAACTTTTCCTCCTTATAAAAGTAAGTCATACTTCTTTTTAAAATTTGGAACATAAAGAAAGCAATCAAGTATAATTCTAAGAAAAATTGCTACTCTTAACTATTTATATTCAAACTTTTAAGTTTTATTAAAAAACATAGAGGGCTCTGGCTGGTGTGGCTCAGTGGAATGAGTGCCAGCCTGAGAACTGAAAGGTTGTTGGTTCGATTCCCAGAAACGGCACATGCTTGGGTTATGAGCCACGTCCGCAGTTGGGGCCTACAAGAGGCAGCTGATCGGTGTTTCTCTCCTTTCTCTCTAAAAATAAATAAATAAAATCTTAAAAAATAACTATGGAGGATCTCATATATACTTCATGCTATTTTTTTTGTTTGCTTAGTTTGTTTTTTTAGATTCATGTTGATGGATTGGTATTTTTTGCCATTTTATTGTTCCTAGTTTTGATCTTCATTTTTTTAGATAAGCCCCTTTAACATTCATTATAATAATGGTTTGATGATGATGAACTCCTTTAGTTTTTTTCTTGTCTGGGAAGCTCTTTATCTGTCTTTCAATTCTAAATGATCTTGGCTATAGTTCCCACTTTTCATGAGTTTGAATATTTCTTGCCAATCTCTTCTTGCCTGCAAAATTTCTTTTGAGAAATCAGCTGACAGTCTTATGGGAACCCTCCTGTAGTAATAACTAACTTCTTTTCTCTTGCTGAATTTAAGATTCTCTCTTTATTTTTAACCTTTGGCATTTTAATTATGATGTGTCTTGGAGCGGGCCTCTTTGCATCTATCTTGTTTGGGACTCTCTGTACTTCCTGAACTTGCATGTGTATTTCCTTCACCAAATTAGGGAAGTTTTCTTTCATTATTTTTTCAAATAGATTTCCAAGTTCTTGCTTTTTCTCTACTCCTTCTGGCGCCTCTATGATGCGAATGTTGGGCCTGTCCAAGTTGTCCCAGAGGCTGCTTGTACTATCCTCATTTTTTTTTTAAAGCAGTAGTGTTTCTTTTTGTTTGTTTGTTTTAAAGATTTTATTTATTTATTTTTAGAGAGGGAAGGGAAGGATGGAGAGAGAGAGAGAGACATCAATGTGCGGTTGCTGGGGGCCATGGCCTGCAACCCAGGCATGTGCCCTGACTGGGAATCGAACCTGCGATGCCTGGTTCGCAGCCCGCGCTCAATCCATTGAGCTACACCAGCCAGGACTATCCTATTTTTTTGAATTCTGTTTTCTTCTTGTTGTTCTGCTTGGTTGTTTTTTGCTTCCTGATGTTCCAAATCATTGATTTGATTCTTGACTTCATCCACTCTACTGTTGTTTCCCTGAAAATTGTTCTTTATTTCAATTAGTGTATCCTTCAGTTCTGACTGGATCTTATTTATGCTGCTGAGGTCCTTGCTAAGTTCCTTGAGCATCCTTATAACCAATGTTCTGAACTCTGCATCTAATAGATTGCTTATCTCCCTTTTGTTTAGTTCTTTTTCTGGAGTTTTGATCTCCCTTCATTTGGGCCATGTCCCTTTGTCTCCTCATTTTGGCAGCCGCCCTATGTTTGTTTCTATGTATGAGGTAGAGCTGCTATGACCTCTGTCTTGATAGCATGGCCTAATGACCCCTGTCTTGATAGCGTGGCCTAATGTAGGTGTCCTATAGGGTCCAGTGGCACAGCCTTCCCTATAGCCTAAGCTGGGTATTTGAGGTATGCCCTTCATGTGGTACACCCTCCTCTTGTAGTTGAGCCTTGGTTGCTGTTGGCAAATCAATGGGAGGGATTTATCCAGGCCAGACACCTGCAGGGATTGGCTGTGACCACTGACTGTGAAAATCTGCCCTCTGTGGAGGATCAGCTGTGCAGGGGCAGGGTGGTGGTGCTCAAATGTGGTCTGTAGCTGTCCACTGGGTGTATTGGTCCTGGGGTTCCCCGGTGGTGCAGACCAAGGTCAGCCCCCACTTGTGTTTTGCCAGGGCCATTCTGCTTGACCTGTAAAGCCATCTGAGATGGCTGCTACTTGTGGTGGGCTTGGAGGTTTCCAGGCAAAGCCAAGCTGTGAATCTTGGCTGCCTGCTGCTGGTTCTGGACCTGGGGCTCACGGAGGCTATGTGTTGCTTGTTTGATAGGGTTTAGGGCAGGGGTGCAAATTCATTTTCATCAGAGGGCCACATCAACCTTGTGGTTGCCTTCAAAGGGCCAAAATAATTTTAAGAGTTTAGAAATGTAACTACTCCTTAACTGTTAAGGAGTTGAAATTACATTTGGCCTTTTGAAGGCAACCGCCAGGCTGATGTGGCCCTCAGTGAAAATGAGTTTGACTCCCCTGGTTTAGGGAGTTGTGAAGCATGGACCAAGAGCAGCCGGTCATGTGGGAAAGTAGCTTGGGTGGGCCTGTAAGTTGGGTGGGGCGGGGTCTCTGGGGATCTCCAGGATGGGTCAAACAGTGTTACATTGATGGAGTCTCAGGAGAGTATCGCACCAGCTTGCCAACTCTGTCGGGGCAGGGTTTAGAAAAGGGACAATGGCCTGTGCTCACTTTGATGCCAGAAGCTTCAGTTCCTCCTCATGTGCCACTGGTGCCTTTCAAGCTGCTATCCTGGTGCTGGAGCTCAGAGGGAGTGAGTCTGAGTAGGTGAGTTCATGTGTGGGTTCTTTAAGAGGAACTGCTTGGGGCTCCAGAAGTTTCTTCCACAAACTCAATCTCCAGTGGTTTTTGCAGCCAGAAGTTTTGGGGACTTAATCTTCTTGGCACTGGAACCCTGGAC
The DNA here is from genome assembly GCA_004024845.1 of Tonatia bakeri. Taxonomy (NCBI): domain Eukaryota; kingdom Metazoa; phylum Chordata; class Mammalia; order Chiroptera; family Phyllostomidae; genus Tonatia; species Tonatia bakeri. The sequence goes on from PVIA01001251.1 coordinate 85,229, forward strand.
TGGGGGTCCTGGTGTGGGGCTGAACTCCTTGCTCCTGAGATACCCCTCCCAAATTTTTATCTACCATGTGTGGGTAAGGGGGATCAGCCCATTCCACGTCTGTGAGCCCCTGCCAGTCTGGATGGATGTGGTTTCTTTACTTCCATAGTGGTCAGACTTCCATTTAAGTAGATTTCTGACAGTTCTGCGTGATGGTTGTTCTATATTTTAGTTGTAACTTTGATGTGGTTGTGGAAAGAGGTGAACCATGTCTGCCTATATTGTCATCTTGACTGGAAGACCCTACTATTGCTATTTTAAATGCATTGTTACATAAACTGTATTTATACAACCTTTTAAAGTTTTTATAATTATTATTGAAACAATGCCTTTATTGTGGATTTTGAAATTAGCTTCTAATTGTTCACAATTATAAATATTTTTAACATCTTATAAAAATAACACATATTGCACTTATTAAAAAGACTTTAAAAAATTTTTTTATTGATTTTAGAGAGAGAGAGGAGGGGAGAGAGAGAAACATCAATTTGTTGTTCTACTTATTTATGCACTTGTTTGTTGATTCTTATATGTGCCCTGACCAGGGACTGAACTACAATCTTGTTGTATTGGGACATTGGGATGATACTCTAACCAGCTGTGCTACCTGGCCAGGGCAAACACCTTTTTGTTAGTGTGGTAAAATATACATAACATAAAATTAGCCCTGGCTGGTGTGGCTCAGTGGATTGAGCACCATACTGTGAACTAAAGTGTTGCCATTTCAATTCCCAGTCAGGGCCCATGCTTGGGTTTGGGGCCAGGACCCCAGTAGGGGGTGCTTCAGAGGCAACCACACATTAAGGTTTCTCTCCCTCTCTCTCCCTTCCTTCTCCTCTAAATAGATACAGTCTTCTAAAAAAATTTTAAAAACCGTTAAATTAACCATTTTAACCAGTTGTAAGTATAGAACTACAGTGGCATTAAGTACATTTACAGTGTTGTACAGCCAACATCACCATCCATTTCTAGAACTTTTTCATCATTTCAGACAGACACTCCAAACCCATTAAACAATAACTCCTGATTCCTCCTATCCCCAGCCACTGGTGACCGCTGTTTTGCTTTGTGTCCATGAATTTGCCTATTCTAGGTGCCTCATGTAAGTGGAATCAAACAATATTGTCCTATTTCATTTTATATGATATTTTAAAGTTTTATCCGTTGTTTCTTTTTTTTGAAGAGTAATTTTTCAAGAATTTTTTATTTTAACATAATTTCAGATTTGCAGAAAGGTTGCAAGTACACTATCAAGACTTTCTTGAACTATTTGAACTGTTTGAAACTAAGTTGCCAATATGTTGCCCTATTGCCCTGAAATACTTTGTGTCCTTTCTGCACATATAATTTTCTACTGAACCACAATATAACCATCAAAGTCAGGACATAAACATTGTATATTGTATAATCCTCAGACCCCATTTAAATCTGTTAACTGTGTCAGTAATGACTTTTAGAGCAAAAGGATCCAATTCAGAATCTTCTATTATGTTTAGTTGTCTTGTCCCTTCAGTCTTCAGTTTGGAACAGCTCCTTGACTTTTGTGACCTTTAATATTTCTGCAGATTATGGGCCAGTTATTTTGAAGCATATCTCTCACCTTGAGTTTATCTAATGTTTCATCATGTTAGAATCGGTTTATGCAATGTTGGCAGCAATGGCACAGAAATGATGCTGCACTCTTGTCTTTCCCACCTACAGGGTGGTATTTGATCTCAATTTATCCCATTACTGTTCACATCAACTTGATCACTTAGAAGAGTTGCCTGTTAGATTTGTTCATGAAGTTACTTTTTCCTCCATTTGTAATTAATAAGTATTTTATGGAGAGGTACTTTGAGACTGAGTAAATATCCTCTTCTTATCAGAGTTTCGATTTATTCATTTATTTGCCATTATGGACTTGTGGTTTCCTATATTATTCAGTGGGTCATATTTGCAATAGGTATCATTTACTCTGATGCTCAAATTGTCCCAAATCAGCCCAGTAGGTTACCTTTCAAGTGAACTCCTGTCTTCTTTATATGTCTTCGTCATTCTTTGATTACTAGGCACTCTTGTACTTCTCCTGACTCAGCCTGGAATTAACCATTTCATGGAGGAGTCCTGGTTCCTTTTAGTGAAGAATCGTATTTAAAATCAAGATTTGAGTGTTTTGTGTACTCGTTACTGTTGGGATGTCACTCTTCCCAGATTTTGGGAGGGAGGGATGAAGAGAGGAAGGAAATGTATGTATATGTACATATACATTTACAGCCAGTTTTAATTCAACACCACAGGGTTTATTCTAGTTTTTTTTTTCTTTTTATGTTCATAGTTCCCTTTTCTAGTGAGAACTCTTTTATATATATATTTACTTAATTGACCCTCCTGTATACAGCTGATCTCCTGTTGCCATTCTTTTTCCCTGTGAATGCCCTTACCCTGCTTTACTCTGACGGTGACACCAGGCTACCTCACTGTGAAGTCCCTTCTCTCCACAACTGAGCTTAAAACCCCCATGCCCAGTCGGTCACCTTTCCCTGTGGTATGGCTCTGGTTCCTCGTGTCCACCCTTCACCCCCTGGCGGCTCTTTACATTCCTCTTGGGCTGTAGCATCCTCCCCACCAAATAGGCACTCTTTCTATCCTCTTCATCTTACTTGGGCTTTGATTTACTTGGGCTTGAGTCCACACTCCTGCATTGAGGCCCTCTTCACTTTGCTCAGGTTCCAACTCTCTTTGTCAACTATACTTTACATAAATTCTCTCTACCCCTTGCTAGAGCTCCAGCATCTTGCATTGGGCTGCCTTTTTACATCGGATGCCCTCCTGCATGGGCACCCCCCTTACCATGGACAAGCCAAGTTCTGCACTCCATGCTAGACCACTCCTTTGTGGAGATGACGTTGCTTGGACTCCTTTACCGGTGCCGGGCTACCTTTCCTTGTGGACGCTTTCCTTACCCTGCTTGGTTTCAAACACCCTGTGTTGGGCTCTACTTCAAGGAGGATGCCTTCCTCTGTCCTCTTGGTCTCTCACACCCTGTACTGGACCACTCTCCCGTGTTGACAGTCTCACCTTGCTTGGGTTCTGACACCCTGTGCCAGGCCTCTTGTGTAACACCCTATGGTAGGGTGCCCTCAACAGCCCACTTTGGCATTCCGTGTTAGGGTGCCCATTTGTGCTGTTCTCACTTGCTTTGGGCTCTAACACTGTGACTGGCTGCCACTCCCCGTGTGGTCACTGTCGTCTTTATTCCAGATGGGCTTTGACGTTCTGCTCGGGCCATTCTGACTCCCCGCCTATAGTAGATGTCCACTCTGCCTGGCGCTGTGCATTTGGAATGCATTGCTCAGAAAGGGAAGGGAAGGACCAAAAACTTGAAGAATACTTTTAATATGATTTTGGTAGGGCAGGCATTGGGGGAGATAATTTGTTTGAGATGTAATAAAAAATTTGATGGTATGTTCTTTCTATTAAGTCACACCTTTCTATCTTTTTTTGTTGTTGTCATACTTTTAAATTGAGCCTAGTACCATGAAAAGGGGGCAAGCAATTATGTAAATTAGCTGTTTTATTTGGTAATATAATTAGTGTTTCTGTGGAGATCTGATGAGAAGTGACATATCGTTGGGACCAGTATGAAGGCTAGAATTTTAATGCCCTATTTGTTAATGTGGTTCTAGAAGTGGAACTCACTACCTCATAGTTCCTGTATGACTATAGGAAGTATATTCAGATGCATAAAGATTTGGGGAGGTTGGCAAATTCAGGATGGCTTGAGATTGTTTGAGATTATATGGGACTCCTTTAGAGCTTTTGTCTTTTTCTATTTCATACAAGTGTGCTGTCTACTCTGTGGGATGGGCAAAGTAAAAGTTGCTTTTTTTTCTAGTAAGGAGAAGTAATGCAGTAAATACCTGTCATCTTGGCCATCAGTTGAAATGTGAATAATCTTCTTATGTACTACCTTCCTGAGCAGCAGGTAGAAAAGGGAGAAATTAGCCTGGGAATTGGAGGGGTTTTATTACAGGAATCCTTTTCCAGGGAGCACTTTTTTCCCGCCTGCCATCTCAACAGCCATTTATTTAGACACATTTCTAACCTTCAGCCATTATGTAGTCGTCTTTCTTATGAATAATTCTACAGTTATTCTTAGGTGAAGGGCCCTCCCCTAATTCCTTCCATAAGGTTTGATGAACTTGTGCCCCTATTCAGTCCTGCCCTTTTCATGGTCCTTTTTTGGTATGTTTTTATGTAAGTTTAAGGCCCCAGCAGACAGTATACCATAGACTTTACTTTTTGTTTAACTCGTTCAGCACCTTGGAAAACAAGGTCTATTTATTTATTTATTCATTCATTTATTTATAATGTATTTTTAGACCGAGGGGGAGGGAAGGAGAAAGAGAGGGAGAGAAACATCAGTGTGCAGTTGCCCCTCTTGTGCCCCCTACTGGGGACCTGGCCTGCAACCCAGGCGTGTGCCCTGACTGGGAATCCAGCCTGTGACTTTTCACTTTGTGGGGTGATGTTCAACCCACTGAGCAACACGAGTCAGGGCCATCATCACTTCTTACTGGTGCTTCTTCAACATTTAATAAGATTGAGAACACCGGGGAATCTGTTGAAATGTTGATTTTTGATGCAGATCTACTGAAGTAGGGCCTGTTCTTCCAAATTTCTAATAAACTCTTCTTACTCTCTGCCCTTTCAGGGCCTTAAATACCAAGTAAATATAATAGATGATGCTGTGTTGCATCCATAGACTACACTATGAAATCATCTGCTTTAATTGTATATCTGGTAACATGTTCTTCCTAAAAAAGCAGTCACTATATGGTAATTAAAAAATGTTTCCTTGCCTGTTTACCTTTGCATTTCTAGTGCACAGCAGTGTATTCAGCAGGCAGTAGCTACTGTATAAAATGTTTGGATGAATGTATGTGTTTGTGGTGATGAGATTGGAATCCTTGCTGAGAAACGTCAATACCAGGATACCTAGGCTTGGAGAAGAAGGAATAAATTTATTTTTTAAGACAGTATTGCTCAAAAAAGTACAGATGTTTCTGCCTTTTGGAATCAGACTTTCCTGGGGGATGGGTGGCCCAGGCATTCTGAGGTCTCAGGTTTCTACAAATGACTGTAAGGTTCACTTTGGGTTGAGAACCATCCAGCCATTTAAATGGTAGATCTAAAGTGGAGCCAAGTGGGCATTTCCTAACTGAGGTGGAAATCAGGTAGCCAGCCTTATTTTTTTTCCCTGGTGAGCTCTATGCCTTCTCCACATTTGCAAAAGTAAGTAGGGGTAGGGGTGGGTACTTTGTATAATGAATGAAGGAGAAGTGCAGCATTTTCTCACAGTTTGGAAATATGTCTCTCGATATAGGGTAAATTATTTTTCCAATGGAGTGAAAGTAATTACTGTGTTAATTGCAGATCTGAAACAGTATAGCTATTCTATTTTTGATTTGCTCATTTATATTTCTTGAGCATTTTTTTAGAACTGTGTGCCTGCCACAGTTCTAGAATGCTGAGTACTATTCTAGATATTGATTATCTCATGTATAATTATTGGGCACCTCTTAAATTTATGAATTCTTTGAATTTCTTTTACAGTTTTGATTTTGATTCTTTCAGGTTCTTCAAATAGATCCTGAAGTGACAGATGAAGAAATAAAAAAGAGGTTTCGGCAGGTATGGTACTATTTCCCTGTAATGGATGGAGTTTGAACATTTTGAAAATGTAAGCATGTGATGATTCTCTTGGGACTTGCATTGTGATTTTTGGGCCAGCATAGGAAAAACGTATATTTTTTGGTGTGCTGCAGAATTTTAGTAATTAGTTTATATGTGTCATGAGATGAAAAGGTTGAAAATTGATGTACTGTGTACTTAAAAGAACCTGACCACTGCCAAGTATTATTCTCAGCTCCTGCATGACATACTTGTGAATATCCAGTGTTATGCTTGCTTCTTGAGCACAGCGACGGCCCCCACATTGCTGACTCATAATCATCTTGTGATCTACTGTTAAGCCAAGATGTGTTTTATCTTTGTCTACTCAAATCAATTCCCATTATATAACTTTATAGTTTTTTTCTTCCTTAGTTTTACTCTGCACTTATGTGTATTCGGCTTTTTTCTTTTTTCTAAAATTTCAAGTTTCCTCATTTCTGCATTAGTCTTTTCTAATTTAAGCAAGCATTCAAATCCATAGTCAACAACTTTTATGTAGCTATAACAAAGAACTCAATAGGAGTTCTTATTTAGTCATTTCTTTTTCTTTTTCTTTTTTTTTTTTTTAAGATTTTATTTATTTTTAGAGGGAGGGCAAAGGAGGGCAAAGGAGAGGGAGGGAAACATTGATGTGTGAGAGATACGTTGATAACTTGCCTTTCACACATCCCCAACTGGGGACCTTGCCTACAACCCAGGCGTGCTCCCTGACTGAGAACTGAACCAGCGACTCTTGAGTACAGGCTGGCACTCAATCCACTGATCCATGCCAGCCAGGGCTTATTTAGTCGTTTCTAATAGTTAATGTGACCTGGAGCTATATGACTTGAGTTTCAGTCTTGGCTGTACCTCTTATAAGCAGTTTGAACTTGGGGACATTACTTTCAGCCTTTCTGTGCCTGTTCACCTTAATTGTGAAATGCACATAATAATGGTGTCTACCCTTTGGGCTTATGAGGATTTAAATGAGGAAATGTGTACGAAGCACTTAGAATAGGTCTTGGCATGTAGTATGTCCTCTATATGCTAACAGTTGTCAGTGTGTGTTAGAAAGTATTCTAAGTTCTTTACTTGCATTATTTCATTTCATCCTTAAAACAACACAGTGGATGTAAGTAAGCACCTAACGTAGGTGAGAGATGAAGCAGGGGTAGGTTAAGTGAGTTTTTCAAGGTCTCACAGCTAATAGGTGATTGACGTTGGCATTAGGTCCCAGGGTTCTGTCTCCAGTGACGTGGGATTTAGCATTAGATCTCACTTGCCATTGTCTTTTGGCACAGTCCCTGTGTTCCAATTAGTTGGTTTCTGCCTGTCAATGACAGCAGGTCAGTGGTTCTTAATCATGGCTCTCTAAAAGGATCTCCTGTGAAGATTTTTGTTTTTTATTTTGACATAAAGTTTTTAAAATTGTGTGTGCTTTTAAAAATAAAGCATAGAGCAGTCAACACCCATATACTTACCATCAATTTGGAACAGTTTGCTTCATTAACCATATATTTTTGGCTGAACTGTTGATAAGTACTGTATTTTCGTACCATAAGACACACCTAGGATTTAGAGGAAAATAGTAAAAAAAATATGAAGCAAAAAATGTGGTCAAATATTTAATAACATAAATAATATAATATTTCACCGATGTAAACAGGACTCAACAGCAGCATTAACAACCATTATTCCTCCCAAATTGGAGGGGCGGGGAGAAAGAAAGGAAAGAGGAAAAAAATTAAAAAGAGAAAAGAAAAAAAAAAGTGCATCTTATAGTCTGAAAAATATGGTAAATTGTGGGTGCCATGATACTTTACCCCTGGGTACTTCAGGATGGGTCCCCCCAAATAAAAAAGGACATTTTTTTTTGCAAAACTACTTGTTACAACTAACAAAATTAATTCTCATTCCTAAGTATTATCTGATACCTAGTCTAGTAGAGGTTTAATAAGTACAGACGCCAGGGACTGATTCAGAAGTTTTGAGAGTGGAAAACAGACATCTATATTTTTTAACAGCTTCACAGGATTGGAGTACAGCCAGAACTGAGAAACACAGCTTGTGTTGGGAAAGAGATGATGTCTCATACCTGTTATGTCCTCTTTAGTGTCCAGGATAAGGAGCCTCACAGGGACTTGGTACATCGTCGCTGTCTCCCCAAAGTGATCCTAATGCCCTCATAGTGCTGGCCTTGTTCTCAGCATTGTGATTATAACCCTAAGTGTTTCCCAATTGTGCATTTCACTTTTGGTGCTTGAAATTTGTTAAAGACCAGTATTTTTGGGCCTTTTATATGATAATTATAATTTTTTAAAAATGCTTCTGGCGAACAGTCTTTTGCCATAGTACCTTAGAGCTTTTGGTTTAAGGAGTGCAGGCAAAGCATCAATGTTCCTTTTTGACAAACCGTACCTTTCTTTTATCCTAGCTGTCCATCCTGGTGCATCCTGACAAAAATCAAGATGATGCCGACAGAGCACAAAAGGCTTTTGAAGGTATTTGTAAATTTACCTGCTTCTGAATAATATATTGTCACGGTCAGGGACAAACTGTTCCTTATCCTGAATCAAGAAAAGAATGTAATAGTTTTGTCTTCTGGTTGTGAGGAAGCTGGTTTTCAGTAGAAAGTTGTCATTCCAAAGCAAATGTTGTTTAAGAAGTAGACCTTGAGTTTACTTTGTTAAAATTTCTATGTGCCAACAAGACTGTTATTGCATAGGATCCTTTTTTTTTCTGTGAACATAAAAAAATGATTGGTAGTGTTTTATCACCGAGTTAAACCCAGATGTGGTGTATTTAGCCTTGAGTGTATTTAATTTTTTTTCCAGCCTCTCAAGGAAAGTCATTGCTTTAGTTATATGTTTTTTAATTAGTTTAACAACAGTAAATAATTTAAGAAAGCAGGGAATTCTTTTAGATGGCACAAGTCCATTTACACTGCCTGAGTATAGTTCAGACTTGCAGAGGGTGTTTGCAGAAACAGTTAATTTCAATGTTTTGCATTAGCTGTGGACAAAGCTTACAAGTTGCTACTGGATCAGGAACAAAAGAAGAGGGCCCTGGATGTAATTCAGGCAGGAAAAGAATACGTGGAACACACTGTAAGTATTTATAGTGCTGCTGTGTTTACAGGAAGTATTAGCAAGTCTTGGGCACCTTGTAGAGGGTTAATGTTAACATAGCAACACCTACTGGCGTAATTGTGACTGCTTACGTGGTCTCCGCCACTTTGCTTGGTGGTCAGGAATTGTGTGTGCCTAAAGCTGTATTCCACACCCTATGAGGAATGGCTAGGACACTGCTCCAACCTCTTTCCTTCACTTGGTCTTAGCCAAAAGGCTCAAGCGATCCAGCCTCTTTGCTTACCAGTCCTGTGTTGTGGAGAGAGCTTTTCTCATCCTTTCTTTACATGTCACATTACTCCATTTTGAGAGTGGAAAAGTATGGGGACACTTGACCCTTGATTTTTATGCTTGTCCTTGTGAGTGGGTTGGAACATGGGCTTGAGATAGGCTGGCAAAGGGATGTGAATAAATTTTTTGTTAAAAAAATAGGAGGAGTTACATGTCTGTATTAACAACAAGGAAGGGCTCAATTGAAATAAATTTAGTTAGAGCTGGTATTATTTTTTTTTGCATTACCAGAATCTCCTGAGTGGTGGGAAATGTTAAGGTCGCTTGCTTTGGGTAGGAAAGGTCTTTGCTTTAATTTGTCCTTGCTGGGGCAAGAATCTTGAGGCCACTTATAAGGGATATTTCAGTTGGGAGTGAATATGCATGTTATCTTTTCTTTGAAGAGCTTTGGAATTGAAAACAGAACTTTATTAACCAATAATAATAATAATTACTGCAAGTTTAGGCGAGGAGAATGAGTTAGAGGAGATGGATGACCATAATTATGTCCTGCTGGTCATGTGTCGGAAACAGCATATGTAGGCCTAATTCTGGTGAAAATCAGAAAAGCACCCGACAGTTTGTGCTTGAGTCATTGTGAACACCCTTCATCTGCGTTTTGCTTGCGAGGGAGCATCCTCAGTCTTTCTGACCACAAGGCGGCAGTGCGGCCTCTCTGAGCCAGGCACAACACTGAGTGATTGTGTAATAGAGTAATGTCACTCTTGTGCGAGTGAGTAGGGTTAACTATTTTGGATCTCAATGGCCGCTAAGGTGATAAAAACACCAATTGACACGATGTGAAAATTATTGGTTTAAGGGGTTTAACAGTGAAAATGATTAAGAATGCAGTTGTAGAAATGCCAGAAAAACAATACTTACCATTCTGTAGCTTCTTCTAAAACCTGCCAGATACATAGATTTTTACTATACACACATACCTACAGACTGTGAAAGATAAATGGGTACTGTGTTGACTTTATCACAGGCTCTTTCAGTTGGGCCTAGGATTTAATGAGTTGGGGACAGCTCCCTTGCTGGTGGTCCCCTTTCATCCTTCCAGGGAGATTGGATTTAGGTTAGATTAGAGAAAGAACCCCTGGTTCCTAGTTTTCCTTGCTGTTTTGAATGGGAGGGGGATGACTCATCTTTTTCCAGTGCATTGTTATACGTATAGAAAAGTATGCACATCACCTCAAAGTGTGGATATTCTCAAAGTGTGAGTGCTCATTTTTGATGAAAAATTTTTTTTTAGGTGAAAGAGCGAAAAAAGCAATTAAAGAAGGAAGGAAAACCAACAAATGTGGAGGAGGATGATCCAGAACTGGTGAGTTAAGGATGGGAAAAGCCACCTTATCTCGTGTACTTGGGCTCACCGATTAGCGGGCTAAAGAGAGGGCAGCCTAAAGAACGCTGCGTATATGCTGTAAATGTTTCATTTTAACTTAAAATATTAAGTGTATATTTGTTCACCCTTTTAAAAAATTCACCTCTTTTTTTGACATAGGGCCGTGGCCTTTTTCTTTGAGTGTGTATTTGCTCTTTGGAGTTTGTAGTTGAATTTATTTTATGAAACATACACACAAAGCATTATCCATAGTTTCCAGTACTTTTACTTTCTTTTGGAGTACATGAAAAACTTGGGTACTTGTGAAACAAACCAAGAGCAAAATCCTAGATATTTATGATTTTTTTCTAGTCTTTTCCAGATGTCTCACCTGTACCTCATTCAACAGCAGTTATTTTTAGAGACTTACGTTTATTGAATTTTTATAAAGCATTGTACTTAATTTTTAAAAGAAACAGCAAACATTTTTATAACCATATTCATTACTTTCTGTGATACTTACATCACACAGGTATAGTTTAATTGTAACTGGCATAGATAGCTATGGGAACAATCACAAATGACTCTTAAACAGCTGTCTGCTAGCCTCAAGTTCTCCTTGTGCGCTAGGTAATAATTTACAGAGACTTGGAGAACATTGGGTAATCCAGGGTGTCACATAGTAGAGATTGGTTAAGAGACAGATTATCCTTAAATATTTATGTCTTTTTGCCTCTAGTCCAGGGGCGTCAAACTCATTGTCACTAGGGGCCACGTCAGCCTCACGGTTACCTTTAAAGGGCTGGATGTAATTTTAGGACTGTATAAATGTAACTACTTCTTAACTGTTAAGTGAGAGCTTGGCTCTGCCGCTGGATAGAAACAAGGTGCTGGGCCGGATAAAACAAGGTGGAGGGCTGGATTTGGCCCATGGGCCTTGTGTTTGCCACCTGTGCTCTAGCCGGAAAATTTAAAGTCATCTTAATCTTGCCTCAGTTTAGGTCAGCATGTAACTTATCTATATACTTATTTTGTTTTTAAAGATTTATGGAGGAGAGGCTGTCTTGCTAGGGAAATTTTCCTTGCAACTCCTCTTGCGACAGTGATTTTGCTAACAGTGACTCGTCCATCTGCTGTGTGGTAACATTGCTTGTGAACTGCTAGTCCGTACTTTCCACCAGCCCCCTGTTTCGGGTTTGCTCTGTTCCCCTACTTTAGTTCTTTCTCTCTTCAGTCTTGTCCTTTCTCTCCTTAGTTACCCTCTCCAGTCTTTTCTGAAGAGCCTCGTATAAATATTCCTTGGTTCTTCTAAGTAGTTAAGAACCCTAACTGTTTTTAGTTGCCTTTTTGTTTTTTTGACTGTAAAGGAACAATACATTGATAGAAAATGCTAATGATAGGAAATTTGGAAAAAGCAAAAAATACAAAATGCTGATAATCACCAGTAACTTCATCTAGGAGAGTTTAGAGCTTTTAAAGATATTAAAGTGTTCATTATAGCCTCTCACTCTCTTGGTGTTTGTCCTTGTTAGGGACTGGAGTCTGCCAGCATCGCTCTTGTTGTGGACAGGTGACAGCATTAAAAGAAGTGAGAGATCTTGGGGCTTCTTTACACTCCCCCCATATATATTACTCTCTGCTTCATTGTTTCTGATTTTTGGATATAGGACCTATGAAATCTGAATGATGGATTTTTTTCTATATTTCTTTATATATTTAAAATACTTTGTATATGGGGGGAAGTTTTAAAGATAAAGACCTATTTCCTATCTAATGTGTTAACTGTTTATATCAGTGTGTTAGTTAGAATATAAGTTCAGCTGCATACAGCTGAGACCCAAAATGATGGTGATTGGAACAACGTAGCCATTTGTTTTCTCACCTGTGTAAGATAGTCTTTGGGAAGATGGCCGTTGGTAGGGCAGCCCTGGAATACATGTCCTCCAAGGACTCTCTCTTCTGACTCTGCTAACAATGATGTTGCTCCTATCCTCAGAGTTCAGAATAGAGGAAATGGGCAAGAAGGGATAAGCCTGCTTATTTTAAGAAGATCCAGGAAGTTGCTACATCACTTTTCTTAGTATCCCGTGGGCTAAAGCTTAAGGCACAGGACCACACCTAGCGACTGTACAAGGAAACCTAGGAAGTGTAGGCTTTTATGGGTGTGGCCATGTGCCTTAAGGTGAGGGACTTTAAATGGAAGGAGAATAGACAGTGAGGTGGGGGAGGTGGCAACTAGTAGCCCTGCCCGGCAGTAGGCAGGTCTGACAGCTGGTTTGCTTGATAGCAGCTTTGTATCTCTGGTACCCACTTCATGCCTAACACAGAGTCATCATAAAATATGTGTTAAAAGAAAAAAATGAAAGTTATTTTTAGAAGGTCTTTGGAGGAAAAGGCCCTCCAAAATCTCATATGGTTGTGATGAGTAGGTAGACTTTTTTCCTTATTGTTGGTTTTAGTAGAGCAAGTTTCCTGTGTATTATCTGAATGGTGAGAGTGGCGGAAATATCTCACAGGCAGACGTGTTATGTATCTCCCGAGACTGCATCACTGAGTGGTTCTCTTTGAGGATTCTTTTTCTTTGCTGAGTTCTAATCAGCTTTTGTCTTGGGCTCCATCTGAAAGTACTCAATTCAAGTAGTTGGTGAAATACTTACGTTTATTTTGTTTTGTTCTTTCTTGTAGTTCAAACAAGCAGTGTATAAGCAGACCATGAAACTCTTTGCTGAGCTGGAAATTAAAAGGAAGGAGAGAGAAGCCAAAGAGATGCATGAAAGGTATATATCAGTGTGTTCATTTCAACCATATCTAAATGCCTAGATTAACCAGCATTGCTCTTGGGGGATTTTCCTAATGAAGGAACAATGTAGTATGCCATTTAAGAGATTGTCTAAAATAGTTTACTGAAACAGTCAAAGTTTGAATCATCAGGTTAAGAAATTCTGACTTTGGGAAATACTACATAGATGTGTCCTTAGGGAGTTTATAATCAAGAGTGCTGGGTGTTTTTTTCCTGATTTCCCGGAGTGAAATAAGCAGTTGTTGAGGCCATTGTTATTGAGGCCAGAGCCGTTTGTGTGACTAGTGGCTGCAGCTTTGGTGAGTACTACTGTGTGGTCACTTACACTGTGTTTATTGTCCTTATGGTTCCCCTGGCTCATCAGAAACCTTGAGGTTAATTAGTTTATGTATCTTGCGGCGTTGGTTGGTGTTTAGCAATGGCTAGGCTGTGCTAGTCAAGGTTGTATGAAATGTCCTTATTGAGGGATGGGGCTTTGTGCAGAGACCCTCTTAAGTAAGAACCTTTGCTACTGTAATGGTCGCTCTGCTGAAGTAAGGTGGCCTGGGTTCTCGAGATAGTTCTGTCAGCGGCTGAGCCCAGAACCTCTGATTAGGGTTGGCTGAGCTTTGATCATCTTGTCTGTCTGCGCAAGGGGAATTTACCTCTTGCCCCACAGCCTCATCTGCATGTTTTAGAGTGAGACATTCACGGAGCTGGTGGGAGCCCCTTCCAGACAGCCAGTTTTGTGGAGCCCTAGAGAACTGATTTGCTGGGTATGCTTGCTTCTGTGGGGAGCTGCCTTAACTTGTGTGGTTAACACCGTCTCTAAACTATCATATAAATTCTGTGGTCTGGTTTCCCTCCTAGGAAGCGACAAAGGGAAGAAGAGATTGAAGCGCAAGAAAAAGCCAAACGGGAAAGGGAGTGGCAGAAAAACTTTGAGGTAAATTTCCAAGGTGGCCAGGGATTCTTATTCAGAGTAACAGAACTCCCCAGTGTAGAAACTTGGTTCCTGGAGCGTTCCGGGACTGCCTGGGGCCAACGGGGAAATGGGATGTGTGGGGAAGAGTGAGAGCTTTGGAAAGTGAGTCTTGTTCTGCCTCAGCCACCTATAAGCTCTGTAGCCTCCTCAAGGGCAGTGAGGGTCCCTGAATGGTGGTTGAGAGATAGTGGTAGGCACAAGCTGTCCAGGGGGCTCAAGAAAAATGGCTTGCACCTTTAATTTAGGGGGCGAACGTGGAGTTTGTAGAGAGACATGCAGCTTTTGCACCTGACTTCTCTTTGACACCGAAGTTCCATCCTTCAGGTGCTCAGCTAGTAGTATGTGACACTGAGCAACATTTGGTCTTCCGTAACATTTAGCTGTCAGGGTAGGGACTGACTTTGTTTCTGTGCCACTGCTTGTATGAATAAGGAGAAAATGACTAGGTCCCTTGATAAAGAGGAGGAGATCCCAGAGGACTTCTCAGCACGACTGGGGTTGGCTTGGAGCCTCCATCCACGTTTTGGTGGGCATTAGGAAAGGTGCAGTAGGAAAGAGTGGCTGGGTTACTGGCTACCCATATGGCTTTGAGAATATGCTTGAACCTCTCTGAGCCTTGGTGTTGTCATTTGTGAAATGGCAGTGGCACCACACACACCATAGTCAGCTTGTTCTGAGGATTAGAAATAGCGTATACTAAATGTCTAGCCCAGAGGTCCCCAACAAATGGTGGCCTCATTGTTGAGATGAGTATTACTCATTTTGTTCTCTTTCAACCTGCGACTGGCTTATCCTGCCTTCTAGAGGTGTTATGACACTACTGGGTCCAGGGAAGTGGGAGGAAAGCTCTGCTCTGTTCTAGTTTTGGATTGTGCCAGACAGCTGAGCTAGGTTATTGGGGGAGGGGGGGACGGGATGGCAGAGTAGGTTCAGGCCCTTCCTCTTATTAACTACTTTCCTTCCCTCAAACCTCTTTTGTGTTTAGGAAAGTCGAGATGGTCGTGTGGACAGCTGGCGAAACTTCCAAGCAAATACAAAAGGAAAGAAAGAGAAGAAAAACCGGACCTTCCTGAGACCACCAAAAGTAAAAATGGAGCAGCGCGAGTGACCACCCGGGTCACAGCCACAGACCCTTCCCCAGCTGTCTCCCCTCCTGCTCTGAAGGACTCATTCTTTCCTCCCATTTCCACCCCACATAGAATAGTATTTGCTTTTTAGTCCATTTTGTTTTCAATACAATTTAATATCAATCAGAATAATTCTTTTGTACATTGAAACAAGGGGCTTGGTTTAAAAAGAAACCTGCCTCTCCCCAGGTCAACCAAGACTGGAAGGTGCCACCCCTGGTGCTGCCTTCTCTCCCCCGCCTGTAACTTAATGTTTTGTACTTCACTGAATTGTCATGGTTAGAGACTCCATGTGTAGTGTGTGGAAATCATCCAATTAAACATATTGCTTAAAACAGTGTTGCTGTGACTTCAGAGACAAGCCTGAGCCACCTTGGGAAGCCCCTTTGCTTCACTGTTTTGCTCCTGGATCTGGCATCCTTCCGAGCCCCAGACCAGACAGGGAAGGCAGTGGGCACACAGCGGCGGCTCACTGCCCGACGTCCCGTGGTGTTCGGCATGTGCCCTCCCGTCTGCCTGGCCAGTCTGTGTGGCACGAGGCTCCGAGCCGCCCACACCTGTTCACTTTCCAAAGAGCTGGCTGTCCTCCACCCAGCACCACTGTGTCCTAGCCTGTCTGCATTCGTTAGTGATAATACTCTGTATGTAATAAATTTTTATACCCTAACCATGGATGTAGTCTTCTTCAGGTATTATTCCTAGGTGGGGGTCCGTTGTCTGTCTTGGTCCAGCCCTGAAGACCTTTGGAGTTACCACTTATTTACTAAACCTCGTTTTTTTTTTAATCTACAAAATGGGAACGTAGGTTACTGTGGCAGATTTTAGGGAGTAGTAGCCATGGCATATGTAAGGAAGCTCCATAGTGCGCAATGGGTGTTGCCAAAGTTTTTTGTGTTTGATGAAGATGCTGATTATTTTGAGAGTTAAATGAAATAATGTGTGAAAGCACACAGCTTATTGTGTGTACTCAAATGTCATGCTGGTTCTGAGAGACAGTTGAGGGACATACGGTGAGAAGTAGAGAGGTGACACCTAAAATGTGAAGGTATGAGAAATGGGGTGACTTGAAATTAGACTTTTTACGATGTTTTGTAGATGGGTAAAAAGGCGTAATCACAAGGGACGGTGTCTTGTAGTATCAAGAGATACTGCAGCTTTGGCCCTGGCTGGTGTGGCTCAGTGGATTGAGTGCCAGCCTGTGAACCAAAAAAGTGGTTGTTATGCAGTCAGGGCACAGGCCTGGGTTGCAGGCCAGGTCCCCAGTTGGGGGCGTGTGAGAGGCAACCAGCAGATGTATCTCTTACACATTGATGTCTCTCTCCCTCTCTTTTTTCCTTCCTTCCCCTCTCTCTAAAAATAAATAAAATCTTAAAAGAAGAAAAGAGACTGCAACATTGACTTGCTTCTCTATGGGAGGGGACAGAAGCTTGGGTGTCCTTCTGTCTTTCCAGGTGCAGCTGAGTACATCCCAGCTACCGATGAATGAGAGCCTGAGGGTGGGTGGGGGCGGTTAAAGCTGGACCAAGGCAGAGAGAGGGCACTGTTTTGTCAGGCGACACATGTCATGTGTCAGGAGCAACATCCATCTCTTGTATTAGGCAAGGTGACACCACCTCATTCCAGCATGTGTGTGCATGCGCCACCTCTTCCTTAGAGATTGTGTGGTTGCCAAGGTTTGACTGTCTGCAAGCCCGTGTGCGCTGGGCCCAGGCTTCACCCTCGAGGTTGTGCCAGCAACCAGCTGTGGGTGTGCTTATTCGTTCAACGAATGTGCCGGTTTAGAAGGAAAATGGTGGACACCACGGGACCCCTGCTCCCGGCCTCACCGCAGAGTGCACCGGGCAGGAACAGTGAGAGACCAGGAAAGGCGCTGTGCACCCACTGCTCTGAGGAGAGGGCCCTTCCTCCAGTCCTTAGTTAGTATTTTCCAAAGGAAGCGACCTTTTTAAAGTTGGAACCCAGAGGCCAGTGCATCAGTTAGGAATCTTTTCAGCTGCAAGGAATATCGTAAACAAATAGGGAATATTTGCTTACAGAATGAGTCTGGTGGCAAGCACTTCCAGGTATCTGTCATGGGCTCAAGAGTATCACCAGGGAACCAGGCTCCTCCTGTGCCTCCCCTCCGTCCCCCGGAAGGCCTTGTCATCTCATTATCCCGCAGTTCCATGGGAGGTGGTGGCAGCACCACACATCACACCAATTGCCAAGTGGGAAGAATTCATCTGTGAGGCCAGACTTTCCCCCAAAGACCTCAGTGACCAGAAATGGTCACATGGCCACGTCTAACTGTAAATTTTGGAAAACCGCAAAGGAAAATGGGCAGGTCGTAGACCAGGACTTGTCCTTGTGGCTGGCATCTGCTGTTTCCACATAAGATTTGTTGGCAAGGAAGGGAGACAGGGAGATTGACTGCTGGGGAAGACTTAAGTGTCTGGCACAGGTAGGGTAGGACTTGAGGGAGAGATGTTTCAGTCAGAGGGAACAGCAT
The DNA here is from genome assembly GCA_004024845.1 of Tonatia bakeri. Taxonomy (NCBI): domain Eukaryota; kingdom Metazoa; phylum Chordata; class Mammalia; order Chiroptera; family Phyllostomidae; genus Tonatia; species Tonatia bakeri. The sequence continues at coordinate 103,069 of PVIA01001251.1, forward strand.
GTGCGATGACTCAGAGGCAAGGGCACAGCCCACTCATGGCACTGAGAGTCCTTTGGCTTTCCCTGGAGCCGAGAAGCAGGGTGAGAGGAGACCAGGTGAATCAGTCATGTTTAGGAATTCGGGTTTCAGCATGACATCCTATTTTCCCAGAAGAATCATGGCCTTCCCATTTCCTTTCTGGCATGTTTTAGCTGCAGACCCACTCAGATCAGCAGGAGTTTCCAGCCCATTTTCAACCCTGCTCAGAGCAGTATTTGTAGTGACCACTGGGCCAGGGAGAAGGGTGCTCACTGGGTCTGGAATTGAGGGAGCATTAGCCAACGTGCCTCCAGGGTGGGCCTGTCACTGTGGCAGCTTCTCCAGCTCCTTCATCTGTGACTAGGTCGAGGGGCTCTCTGGGCAGGAAAGGCTTGCTGGAGGGGTGCCAGGACCCAGAGAGACTGAAAGGCTGGGTGAGCCACTTCACTCCTCTTCCTGTGGTTTGTTGTGAAGAAGGCAGCAGATAGCCAGCACCCCCACCCCCATGCCCCCTGGGCACCCGACTGCTTCCTGTGAGGCTACTGCAGGCAGAGGAGTGGAAGGAGTCAGACAGGTAGGGTTGGAATCCTGGCATTTGGGCCAGAGACTTCAATGCTTGAGCTTTTGCTTCCTTTAGGTGGGAATTAACCACCTAAAGCATCAGTCATGGCCTTTGGCAATCCGGTCACCTGAACCTCTCCACCCTCAACCTCCCACCCTCTGGGCTGTGGTCCCTCCCCAGCTGGCTTCTGGCCCCTCTTGTTTCCTTGAAGCCCCAAGGGTGGAAGTGGAGTACGTGCGGAGGCTGCAGGTGAGTCTGGGCCTGCGGCTGAGGGTGGAACCTCAGTGAAGCAGGATTTACCTCTCTCCATTTCCTCTCCCTGTCCTCCACCCCCACAGTCATCCTAGCACACCTGGCTCATTGGCTCCCTTGTGGAGGTTATCAAGTGCTTCCCACCACCAGAACTGGGAGGTGGGGATGTCCCATCCTGAGTATTGCGGAAGGGTGCAGAATGGCCTCGGAGTAAGAATCCCTTACTGAGGATCTGTTCCACCACTTACTACCTTTGTCATCCTGGCGAGTCATTTCCCCTCTGGGCTTTAGCTTCCTCCTCTTTGGTAAACCAAGAGTGAAGTACCTGTTCCATGAATTCTAATGATATTCTGTTGATGGTGAAAAGAACAAACCTTGCAAATGGAGGCAACAGGACTGCGTTTGAGGTCAGGCAGACTGAAGTCTTGAAACTTTTCTGAGCCTCAGCTTCCTCATCTCTTCATTATTTTTGTCCTGTGTGTAAAGGAGCTCAGAAAACCAGCTGGGTGCACAGAGTGCTTCTCTCGGCCCCCTCTGCCAGCATGGTGGTCCCAGTTCCAAGAACTGGGTGAAAGAGCAGAGGACTGAGGACACCTGGGAAATGTTAAAAAGACATTCTCTGCTGTCCCTGAAGATTCAGATTCAGGGTTCAGGGTTCAGGGTACAGGGTGGGGAGACAGCTGGAACTTTAATAACCTCCCAGGTTAACTCAGCCTGTGTGGGGAGAACCAGTCCTCCATGAGGCAGGTAGAGCTCGGGGTTTTGTCAGAGATGCCAATATCCTCACCCCACACCGTGTGGCTGAGTGGGCAGCCCTTATTTAAGGCAAGGATGTAGGTAAGCATAGCTGGAAAGAGCACTTAGGTAACTGAATCCTCCTTCCCCAGTCCCTGGTTTCCTCTGGGGTCCCTCCAAGCCTGCTCTGCTCTATGGGCCACCTGCCTTGGAGCTTGTTAAAAATTCTTTTTTACACATTCATTTTAAACAAATTCTCCAACTGATGTGGAGAAAGGATTTGATCCCCTAATTCTGGGACACAAGGCCAGAGCTTGGGCAAATAAAGTGATTTCATTTATTGAGTTTCTGTTTTGCACCAGGCATCTCACTGGGTGTAATAGAGAGTAAGTTAGTGGTCCTGAACCAGGAACCTCAGGCTCAGAGACGCGCACTGCCGGGCTCGAGCTGAAGACTAGTGGCAGCAGCCAAATCCTGGTCCGGTGGATTCTCAGAGTTGCTATTTGAGAATGTCCACTTATGCCTTTGCCTGTTTTGCTTTTCTCTGTGGCCTAACACCTGTGCTTCCTGCTCAGCCCAATCAGGTGGGGGGGCGGGGCAAGCAGGTGGTGGAGGTGGGGATAAGGAGTAACTTTCAGCTCAGAACACCCAAAGTTGGAACTCTGGGTATAGTCCTAGGCTTCAGACAGAACTATTGCTTTGTGGCTTGGTCAGACGATGGGCCGCCTCAGAGCAAGGACTCGTCTTCTCCCTCCGACTGGGGTCTCCCCGTCAGATAGGGGCAGCTTCAGAAGGCAGGTTTTCTGTTTCCCAGCAGATTGGGCATCTCTGAAGGCAGGGCTGTCTCTTCCCTGGGTTGGGGGCACCTGTGGGTAGGTTGTGTCACTGTGTCATACCCATTGGATGGTGATCGCCTGTGGGCAAGATTGGCTGTGTGTCCCCTCATTTAGGGGTATCTTCTGAAAGCAGTTTTGGGTCTTTTTCCATCAGCTTGGGGCTCACTGTAGATGTCACTGTATCCATTGAAGCTTGGGCTCTGGGGACAGGGCTGGGAACTTTCCCAAATCAGAGCCCACCTCCCCCTCTGACAAGGGACCCAGTTTCTCCCTCCTCTGCCAGCTCAGGCCCTGCTCTTCCTCCTAGAGAGGACACTCATTAGAGGGGGCCAGTCCTGTGTTGTTGGCCGAGCTGATGTGCAGAGAGGGACTCCCTGGCTGGAGGTGAATATTCCTGACGACCTTGGGTTGGGGCCGCACCCAAGCAGCTGGCTTCTTGGACTTGTGCCATGATCATCCAGCAGAGCCGGCAGGCAGGCCTCCCCTAATTCTTTATCCTGCCGCTGCTGAACTGGGATTGGAACAGAGAGGAAAGTGAGTCACACACCTAGGCCTGGACCTGCCTTCTGCCTCCTCCTCATTCCCTGCCCAGCTTCCTGAATTCCCTCAGAAGCCTTCCAGGAAACATGCTCTCAGAGGTCCCCACAGCCCCTCAGCCTTTTTGTCACTTCCTAGACTACTCTCCCTGCCATGTCTCAGGTAAGAGGCTGGTGGCTTGGATGGGAGGGCTGTTTTGTCTACCTGCCTCTCAGCATTCTTGAGATTAATCAGACTCTAGGGGTGTCTGGAGCTGGGTTAGATCTGACTTCTCTGCCATCAGCAGCCACTCAGGGACACAGAGTCCCCCTTTGTCACTCACAGACACAGCACCTATTCTTCCATTCGTCAGAGACATTTAGCATACACAAACCCAACAGACACAGCATGCCCTCACATCACACAAAGCACCGCCTCCTTACCCACACACACAGTTCATGGCCCTCCACAAACACGCGACACACAATAGACTTTTCGGCATCCACGGATACAACCCATGACCCTTCACTACACATAATATACAAACTGTCACAACTAACACAATCCCCTCATGTGATGCCTATTATACCACAGGATGAAACACACATCCTCACAGACACACAACCTGGGCAATAGTGCTGATAGACACTGAGAGGCACGGTAGTCCCTTCACTCACTGCAGACAAACCTACTACACACACACACACACACATCCATGCAGCCATCTGTACATATCCCAGAAACTCTCCTCACCCCCAAACAGGTCCCCAATGTCCTGGGGTGCTGCTGCTTAGCTGGGGCAAAGGCTGGGTCCAGTTATCTACACCCATCCCCAATTCTCACCCCTCTTCCGCACCCCAGCCCTGCTTGTCCATCACGGGGCATCCAGGAGCAGAGCCAGGGGTCCCGGCCACCTCCTGGAGCATACCAAGAGGGACTCCGTGCCGCTTCCTATGCCCTGGGACCGAGCACGAGCTGTTAATATAAAAAGCTTGCTGGCATTCATCACATGCCTACTGTGGGTCAGATATCATGCTCAATGCTTTTGCATGTATTACCTTATTTGATTATACAATACCTTTGTGAAGTAGATACTTAGCTTCATTTTATAGCTGTGTTTTCGTTTAGGCTCATAGGGATTAAGAAACCTGCCCAATATGCCCTGGCTAGGAAGCAGCAATGGGATTTAGACATAGATAAGTCCGACACCAGAGTCCACCTCTTTAATTTATTATTATTATTATTATTATTATTATTATTATTTACTTTTTAGAGGTAACACACATACAAAATGTAAAGTTCAATAGATCTAAAGGAATACACAGCGAGAAGACACCCTCTGATCCTTGTTCTCCAGCCACCCAATTTCACTCTCTGGAGGAAACCTGAGTTACCTCTTAGAGACCTCTCTTTTTTTTTAATGTTTTTTAATTAATTAATTTTTTAGAGAGAGAAGAGGGAGTGAGAATGAGAGGGAGTGAAACATCGACTGGTTGCCTCTTGCACAGCCCCCAACCAGGAATCTGGCCCACCACCCAACCCAGGAATGAGCTCTGACCTGGAATCGAACTGGTGTCCTTTTGGTTTGCAGATCAATGCTCAATCCACTGAGCCACACCAGCCAGGGTGAGACCTCTTTCTTTAACAACTGTTATAGGGTGTTCTAGCAGTAATGGCTCCAAGAACAGTGCCCAGACTCGGGGGCTCTCCCATACCCTCCCCCTGCCCAGGCACCCAGGCAGCTGTTCCTATTTGCTCTGAGGGCTCCTTCCATCAAAAACCCTCTTCTGTCCTAAGTCCTTGGGGAGCCCCCTGCCTCTGAGCTCCTGGGCCTGGAGGCCTGGATCTTCTCCCTGTTACCTCACCCCGTGGGCTTTGGCCACACCCCTGAGATTACCTTTTACATGACTCCTCTTACAAGCTGGGGCTTCTCCCCTGAGCAATGCTCACTTTGTCATAGAAAGTGTGCCCAGGCTGGAGCGGGAGAGCAGGTAAGACTCAGCCCTGGCCAAAGGAACGAAAGAATTCGGGAGAAGAAGAGGAAAAGGAGAGAGGAGACTGAGGACTAGCTGCCAGACACGGTCCTTTACAGACCTCATCCCACTGTGAGGTGAGGCTGCCACCCGCCCACCAGATGAAGGGCCTGAGGCTCTGGTGGTCCAGTTGTTAAGTGTCGGAGTGGGAATTTAATCCCCCCCAAATCTGCAGGAGGATGAGTAAGTGAGAGAGGGGGAAGGAGAGAGAAAGAGAGAGAGGGTCTGAGAGAGAACGAGGTTCTAACGGTGAGAACAAAGAGGGCTCGAGGCTGTCAGGCATCCGGGCTGGCTATCCAGGAAAGGGGTCTCAGGTTTGTAGGAATCCCCCTTCTCTCTAGTGACTCTTTCTTAATTCCTGTTCATTTGTACTGTTTGTGCTTATATTGTCTTAAGTGCTGTAATTTATAAAAGCTTGGTATGATGTGGTATGTTTTTTGACTTCTCACTCTCCAAACTGTTTTGGCTAATTCCAGACTCATGTTTACACACGTGTGCACACACCAACCCACACATAAAACAAATGCCCGTGTGCCCACTGCCAAGTTAAATAACATATTAGACGTATGACAGAAGCCTCCTTGTACCTCACTAACCCTGCCTCTTCTCTCTCTCCCCAGAGGTAGTTACATTGTGAATTTATCTTTATATATTGATGCATCTGCATTGTGTCCATGACAGTAATAATGTCATAAAGTTTTAAGAATAGTGTCATATTCCATTTGTCCTTCTGCAACTTGCGTTTTTAGTTTGGCATTGTATTTATTGTCTATGTTATGTGTAGTTCTGTTCATTTTAACATATTTACAGAATTACAGTGTAGACACATACAACTATATATTAATATCACAACTGTACCTAGGAAGGATGTGCATATTTTCAACTTTATTTTGAAATTAATTTCCAAAATGATGGTGCCATTTGTAATCTCGTCTCAGCAGTGTCCTGAGAGTTTCTATTGCTCTGCATCCTCTGCAGCCCCTGAAATTGGCAGACTTTAATTTTTCCAGTCAAGGGGTTGCTTGTTTTAATATGAATGGCTGATTTCCTGAAACATCAATTATATTTTTATCTTTCTCAGCCTTAAGGCGTTTTCCTTCTGGAACTTGCCTGCTCCTTTTTTGACCCATTTTTAAAAATTGGGCTTGTCTTTAGGTTATTAATTTGTAGGAATTTACATCACATTATGTCTGAAAATTCTTTGATACATATCTTGCAAATATCTTCTCCTGGTCTGTGACTTGCCTCTATACTATTTTTGCAGTGTCTTTTGAAATACACAGTTTTAAACTTTATGTGGTCAGACTTATACAGCTTCTCTTTATTGTTCGTAATTTCTGTATCTTAGGAAAAATTTTCCTACCCTTAGATCATAAATATATTCACCCTTATTTTCTGCCAAAACTTTACATTTTGCTTTTCATGGTTAGGTCTCAAAGCCAGTTGGAATATAATTCTGAATATGGTGTGAGGATGGGATCTAGATTTATGAGTATTTTCCCCTAATGGATAGCCAGTGATTTGCACCAGTATCTACTCTTCTCCTATTGGTCTGTAATGACAGCTCTGTCACAGGCACCAAGTTTCCGTATGTGTGCCCTTTACTCCTGGGGCCTCTGTTCAGTTGCCTTGGATTGTTTGCTGTCCTTTTGTTAATATCACCCTGTCTTAACACTGCCACTCTATAATAAGACTTAATATATGATAGGGAAAATCCTGTGGTGTGCCCTGATTGTTCACGTATCCTGTTGTTTCCAAAATGTCTTGGCTAGTTTTGGACCTTTGACTTTTCATTTGAAATTTTGGGATTGGCGTACTCAATTTCCTTGAATAACCTATTGGGTTTTTTTCCAAGTGCTCTATTTATGTAATTTTTATTCCCCCAGCGTTATTAACATCTGTTGGCATTAAGATTGGACTGGCAGTGAACTCAGATTGAACTGGGAGGAACTTACAGTTTTATAATATTGACAGTCTCATGCATGAATGTATTACATTATCTATTTGTGTAGTTTTTCTTTAATTATTTTTCAACAGTTTTTACTGAATTTTCAACAATTATTTACTGAATCAAGAGGAAATTGCACATCTTTGTCTTCAAAAAATTATTTACACAGATAGTTTCCTTGCTATTATAAATTGTATCTTCTTAAAAATGACATTTTCTATTTATTGATTATGTTTAGGAACACCATTGATTTTTATATGTTGATTTCACTTATTTATTTATTTAGCTTATAAACAACAGATGTTTATTTCTCACAGTTCTGGAGACTAGAAGTGATTTTATATCTAGAAATCTTATTGAAGTTTTTGTTAGTTCTAATAATTTGTCCATGAAATTGCTTTAAGTTTTCTATGTAAACAGTTTATTGCCTGTGAAAATGACAGTTTTGCTGGTGTCTTCTGATCTTTATAAGCATTTTTTTTCTCGTATTCTTCACAACACAGTGAGGTACTTACGATTATTCCCAGTTTGCAGATTAAAAAACTGAGGCTTAGCGGAGTAAACTGCGTTTTTCCGAGTTCACATAGAGAGTTGGTGGTGGTCTGAATTTGCATTCAAGTCTCTGATCCTAAAGCCTGTGCTCTTTTCCTGTGGTGTTCTTCCTGACACCTTGTCCCCACCGCTCTGCGTGAAGGACAGATGGAGAGGCAGAGAGAAGTTAGCAAAGCCTGGGTAACAGTTGTGTAAGGGTGGTCTGGGGTTCAGGGTGTTGGGGGCCAAATTCCAGTTCTGCCACCTACCAGCTGTGTTACCTTGGATGACTCATCTCCTCCCCTCTAACTTCATTCATTCATTCATTCATTCAATAACTTCTATGGAGGAGCACCTGCGGTGTGCAGGAGTGTTCCAGAGCAGATAACGGAATGCAGTGATAAGCAGATGAACAATCCCTGCTCTCAAGGACCTTAACAACTGAGCTGGGGAGACAGATAATGAACAAAGCAGCAAAATGTATGGTGTGTGAGATGTGATAAATGCTGTAGAGAAAAATAAAACAGTGTGAGGGCCTAGGGCTTGTCGGAGGAGGGGTAATTAAGAAAGTCCTCGCTGAGAAGGTGACATTTGAGTCAAGACCTGGGAAAAGCCTGAGACAGGAGCATGCCTGGTACGTCGAAGAAAACAAGAAGCCAATGCGAGTAGAGTGCAGGGAGCTTCACACAGGAGATGAGGTCAGGTTTTGTGGGAATTCTGAAGGACTTGGGAGTTTTTGCTAAGTGAGATGGAAGCTGCTAGAGAGTTTTGAGCGGAAGAATGATGAGATCTGATGTTTAAGAGGCTCAATTCTCTGCTGTGCTGAGAACAGACTGAGAGAGTGTGCAAGGGTGGAAGCAAGGAGAACAGTAAGGACCACACGTCCAGGTGACAGATGATAGTGGCTAGAACCAGGGCCACAGCAGTGGAGTTGTGAAAGTGTCTGACTCTCTCTCTCTCTCATCATTTGGAAAGTGAAATTACAAATTTAGTTTAAAATTAAAAATAAGGTCCTGCCTGCGTGGCTCAGTTGCTTGGAGCATCATCCTATACACCAAAAATGTTGCAGTATGATACCCTCTCAGGGCACATAATACCTAGGTTGCAGGTTCAATCCCTGGTTGGGGCTTGTATGGAAGGCAACCAATGTTTTTCTGTCACATTGATATTTCTCTCTCTCTCTCTCCCTTCCTCTCTCTCTAAAGCCAATTAAAAAAAGAAATCCACCCTGGCTGGTGTGGCTTAGTGGATTGAGTGCCAGTCTATGAACCAAAGTCGCCAGTTCAGTTCCCAGTCGGGCACATGCCTGGATTGCAGGTCAGGTCCCCAATAGGAGGCACACAAGAGGCAACCACACATTGATGTTTCTCTCCCTCTCTCCCCGTTTCTCTCTCTCTAAAAATATATAAATAAAACCTGAAAGCAGAACATATCCTTTTTAAAATTTTATTGGAAGGCCTTTTTCCCCCACTCTCAAATTTCATGAAACCATTTGATTTAACCGTTTATGCGCATCTTTGATGTCAGCATCTTCGTTGGTATGGCTCTTTTTTTATCATCTAGCAGAGTTTTCCAGGTCACATCATTTTGGTTTCCTTGCACGTTGTGTGAGATATGGCACTTAACATCATGGATACTGTTACATAATAAAAGGCTGTCCCAGGAAAACGGCGTCCCAAGACAGAATTATCCATTGTAGAACATTAGGACAGTCTCCTTTTTCATCATCGTTCTGATCTCTGAAATCTAAATAAGAGCTAAATTGCTTTAAAAACCAAACAACAAAAAACTCTCTTCTTATTATAAAAAATTGAAAACACATAAGAGAGTGCACTTAATGGTATAATGGATCCTCATATGCCATCAGTCAGTTTCAACAATTATCAACCCACTGTCTAGAATTGAGGCCTGCCCCATATTATTTTGAAGCAAATATATAATTTTTATCTGCAAATATTTTGTATGTATTTCAAAAAGACAAAAATTCTTTTTTAACATAACTGTGAAACCATTAAATTAACAATTAACATCAATTTCTTAATATAACTGAATATCCAATGTGTGCAAACTTCTAATTAGCTCATAAATTTCTCCTTCCTCCATCCCTCCCTGCCTCCCTCCCTCTGTCCATTCCTTTCTTCCTTCCTGTTTGAATTAGGATCCAAAGAGGCTCACTGGTAACAATGTGTTGCTGTGTCCCCTGCTTCTCATTTGATCTGTAGGTTCTCCCGTCATCTTTTTTATCCCTTATCACTTACTCGTTTGTTCTGCGCATTCACTATGTCCCGAGTTTGCTGAGTGTACCCTCTGATCTATTTGTTCCTCTTTTATATTTCTGTAAACTGCTGGTTGAACTTGTTGATTTTGTTTTTCTTTCCCTGGCAGGACTATTTTATAGGCAGTGTTGCAAACTGGGCATGCACAAACACAACTTTATCAGAAAACTTTTCAAACACACACAAAAAGAGAGGGAAGAGTCTAGTACATCCCTATATGCCTGTATTAGTTTCCTATAGCTACTGTAACAAATTACTGCAAATTTGGCGGCTTAACACAATGCATGTTTATTCTCTTACACCTCTGGAGGCCAGAAACCCCAAATCAGAGTGTGCCATCTCTTTCCGGGACCCTACCTGGTATGTATGTCTTTTCTTGATATATTTTATTTGATTCGATTTTGACTAAGTTGATTTGGCTGATCCGGATTTCAAACAAGATCCACAGGTTGTATTTCATGTTTATGTCTCTTCAGTGTCTTTCAATCTAGAATAATCTTCTCCCCATTTTGCCCCCTTGTGGTTGGCCTGTTGAAGGAACTGGATCAGCTGCCCCGTAGCATGTCCTTTTCCCACATTCTGGGTTTGACCGCCTCCTTGCAAGGTTCTTTAATTCATTCCTCTGTCCCCCCGACCTCAGTTTCCTACAGCTGAAGGTTAGATCTAAAGGCTTGATTAACTATGGAGTTGAAGATATTTTAAAGTAGAACTGATGCAGTTTGCTAACAGAATGGATGTGGGTATGAGAGAAAGGAAGAGTCAACGTCGGTTTGCTCATTTGTTAATAATGATAATAATTTCTGCCAACCTACCCGGCTTATTGCTACTCTACAAGAGGTAGTGCCGCGCCTCTGCTGCACGGACACGTGTGAGAGACTATTGAAAAACAGGCCGAGCTCAACAGGCCTGGTTCTGAGTCAGGTGTCTTTGAGGTGGCGGCCACCTGGGGGCTGCCTGATCCTGGAGGTCCCTCCTTGGTTTGATGTCCCTCCTGGAGCGTGGTGACTGGAGGATGGCTGAGAAGCTGAAGCCAGTTTTGGGAAAGAAGTTCTGGTTTGGGGGGCAGAGTGAAGGCCTTTGATTTCGGGTGGATGCTTTGCACAGACGTGGGACTCTATGACCAGATCAGGTTCTCTTGTGTCACAGGCACTCACGGCTCAGAAGGCCTGTAAGGAAGAGGAGGAGATGGCCAGACTGGACCTTTTCAAAGTCCCTAACAGGAGGCCTAGGGAGATTTGAGGAGAGGGTGGGTGGTGGGGGAGTGCGGAGCAGTTGCGGGTGAATGAACTGAGGAAGGAAGTGACTCTGGGCAGGTGTGAGGGTGTGATAGATGTGGGCCCCTGCGTGTGTATACGGGTGGAGGGAGGTAACAATGAGAGTCTTTGCATGATACTGTGTATTGAGAGTATGTGCATGTGCAAGGGTTACATGAACAAATGGTTTGAGTGTGTCTGCCTGTGGGGGACAGGGGCAGAGCTGGGGGAGAGGGAACAGATTTTTGTCTCTAGGTCTTAGGCTGAGGCACACGTGGGGGTGTTTTGTGCTTTGATAAGGGAACACAGTGGGTTCCCAGTTGGCGAGGAGGCTGGCCCAGACACCCAGGGTGGATAGAGGAAGGGCCCTGCTTGGGGAGTACGACACCTGTGCTCCTGGTTCTGCTTTGCACCTGCCCCGTCATGGGCCTCTGGCCTTGCTGAGACCTTCTTCCCTCTCTGTGTAAAAGAAGCTGCTGGAGCTGAAGCAGCTCACAAGTTACTGAGGGGCCAGCTTCCTTAGACGGTGCCCCCTACAGCGCCCAGTGCCTGAGCATGTACAATCAATGCTGATGGAAAAATGAGTGCATAAATGGATTAAAAAGCGAGGCAGGAAGCTCCAGCCCATCCTTTACTTATGTGCACACAAAGCCTCCACCCAGCTGACTTTTCTACTCTCTCTCTCACACACACACACACACACACACACACACACACACATACACGCACACTCCCAAACTCACCTCGGGGCCCACATCTGTTCACCCTCACTCTGCTCCCACTCGCTCCCACTCACTCCTGCTCAGGGTACTGCGACACTCCCTCTCTCCTCCCCCAGGTCCGTAGGCTCTGTCAACAGGAGTTCTTCTGGCCCCTGCATCTAGGTCACCAGGGATGCCCAGCCCAGTCGGTCCCGCCTCTGACACAGCGGCTCTTCTGAGCACCTCCCTTCTCGTCCTTTTTGTGTTTGAGCTGTCTCACCCTTTTCTCCTCCTGTCCCTTTCTTGCATGTGTTTTCCCTCACACTCACACACAGACACACAGAGACACGCGTATGCACACACAGGTGCGTGCTGTCTTATCTTTTCCTATTTGAACTCCCTCAGTTTTTGTCCTCGTGTCTCCTTGCCCCTCTCATGCACCCTCTGAGAGTTTACATTTTTCTGCCTTTCTCCCTCCCTCTTTCACGTCATCCCGACTCCCTTTCACTCTTTTTCCTTGGCCATTCAGTTACTCCTGTCTCCTCTTCTTCCTCGCTGCCATGCTCTGTTTCTCTCTCTCTTGAGGACGCTCACCCATTTCTTGCTTTCTCTCTCTTGCATTTTCTCTCTCTCACCCCAGCTCCCTGGCACGGTGGCTGCTGCCCCCACCCCATGCTGCCCCTGCCCTGTGAGACACTTTCCACCAGTGTCCAGGACCTGGGTGACCCAACTTGGAGGTTCCGGTGGTGTCTGCCAGAGGGGCCTTAGGGTCACAGCGTTTCCTCCCAGGGGTGACGGGGCAGTGACATGCTGTTTCCTCACTTCTGCAATTTCCACAAAGCACAGAGCCTGGGTCTGCAGACAGAGACACTCAGATTCTGCAGCTGCAGCTGCTGTTCCTCATCCAGGTAAGGGGTGTCCCAGCCTTGGCTGGCAAGGGGGAGGCGTATGGAAATGTCCTCAGGAATCCAAGGTCATGCCCCTAGACTGCACAAAAGCAAATGGTGGTTCTGTTTTTAAGGAACTGTTTTGGCATCTTCCTCAGGCACAGAGTCTCATGTTTACAAAGAATTCCTCGTGGGCAAACTTTCCTAGGGAATCCAGCTCCCCTCCCCGACGCAAAGGCAGTGCTGAAGGGACCTCAGAGACCCCCTGGGAGGTGATGAGGGTGATGACAGCGGGGCTACCTCGATCTCAGGGAGCTGAGTGCCCAGCGCTTTACTAGCTGTGTGACCATGGCGAAGTTGCCACCCCTCCCTGCGTCTCTGTTTCCTAAGTTGTCAAATGAGGATAAATCCATCTTCCCAACAGGATTGTTGGGAGAGGTAGAGGGTCTGGTATGGAGCTGGGGACTTAGGAACTCAGGAAATGCCAGGTCTCCCGGGGTGGTGAGTGATAGAGACCACCAGGTGATTGGTACAGAGGGCCCAGCCCACAACCAGTTTCTCCATCAGGTGCCAGGTGGTAGGGACAGGGCACAGGCTGGTACCCACCCTCCCCCCATCTTTCTCTGGCAGGAGGTGAACCAGGGCTGCTGCCCAGACACTCACTGTCCCGGGAAGAAGAAGGGAAACAACAGTCTCTCTCCAGGCGTTCGGGCAGCTCTCATTTAGCTCTGACTGAATACGTAGCTGTGTTCCAGGTGCTGAGAGAGAGAGAGAGAGAGAGAGAGAGAGAGAGAGAGAGAGAGAGTGTGTGTGTTGGGGGTGAGTGCTAGGGAAGAAAAAAAAAGCAAATGACCCTGCCTTTAGGTCCTGAAAACACAGCCAAGGAAAGGCGTCCACTCTAGCAGTGAAGAAATGGCCCTGGGCCTGAGCGAGACACCAGGGTGTGGGTTTCAGCTCCTGCTCACAAGCTGGGACCTTGAGCAATGCAGGAGCCTCATTTACTCCTTTGCAGATTGGGGTTGAAAGTGAGTAAACCCTTGTGGGTTTATGGGGAGGATGCAGTAAGAGGCCGGGTGGGGAAGTGCATTGTTAATCGTAGGATGCTGTACAAACATGAACCCCGGGGTTACTACTGATACTGACCCTGTAATTTTTACTGTTAATGCCGTAAGGGGGAGGAATTTGTTCTGTTCATTGTTTTATCCTCACCCTTAGCACTGAGTTTGGCACCTCATTTAATCTTAGCATATGAATTGAATAGATGAATGGTAAAGCAGGATGTTGTACTTGGAGGAAAATGGACAGCCAGCCAGAGGCCCATCCTCTGGTCCCAGCTCTGCTCCTGACATTGTTGTCACCTTGGCCAAGTCCTTTCTCTTCTCGGCACAGATGGGGACTTCTGCCCAAAGAAGGTTTGGGTAAGGAATTGACAGTCTATGGCAGTAATGACTAATCGTGCCTCCGGGACTGAGTTTCTGCTTCTGATTCGTACTGGAGTGGGGCTGGGTGTGATGAGAGGCTGGGGTCCCATCTGTTTGTGCTTTCATAGGGAGACCTTTACAGAGAGACCCTGCTCCTCTCCAGGCCTGTGAACAAGGCCTTGTCGAGGAGAAGGCCATGGTCCTCCTTTATCAGTGGCAGCCCTGCCTTCCCCAGACTGGTTCCCCCTCCTTGTCCCAATAGTGGGCCACAAGAGCTGAGCTAGAGCCTAGGAGCACGCCCTGACTCTCCTGGGGGCTGGGGGCTTAGGAGTGGAGCCAGTCCCCTGAAGGGCAAATGCCAGGTGCCTGGCACAGCCACCTCTCTCAGCAGCCGCTGTTGGTTCCTCGGCAGCATGGTGGGAGGAGAAAGGAGTCTCTGGTATACGCATGTGTGTCCGTGGTGGTGTGGGGTGCACTGGAAAGGTGCTCTGGCTATATCCACATGTACCTGGAGCACGTTCAACTTGCAAGTGGGCCTGGTACAGCCCAGCGGCTCACAGATGCAGGGTCATCAACATAACAAGCTGAGGAGTTAATAGCTGTCTGTCTGCTCCTTTCTTCCCTTGTGTCTTCAGACAAAGGGAATCCAGAGCCAGGTTGTGTGTGCATGTGTGGGCATGTGTGTGCACGTATGCATGTGTGTGCACACATGCACGCATGCACCAGAGACAGAGAGGGAGAGAGAGAAAGGGAGAATGGGCTGGGGAGGACCACCACTCAGCAGCCCCTCCGTACCCCCTTAGTTCAACAGGAGGCAGCCACTCAGGGCCTGGGTTTAGATTTGAGCCCAGCCGGCTGGTGGGAGAAGCACGTCAAAGATTTATGCAGTTCTCTTTATAGTTTATAAAGTCCACTTCAGTTCACCAAGTGCTTTACAGTTTGCCAAACCCTTTATCACTCCCCCAAATCTCACTTCCTTTTTACAACACTCGGGGTGGGCATGACGCCCCATTTTGCAGATAATGATCCCTAGGCTCAGAGCCTGAGCAGAACCTCACTCAGGATGGTGAGGGGGTGGCACTGCTGAGGCCACAGCCCAGGCCCCCAGGTCCCAGTTCCTGCCATTTCTCTTCAGCCCCCTCTGGGGGCTGTTTCCAAAGGAGAAGCTGGGGCTGGTTTGGTGCATGGCTGGTTCATTTGCTTATTTATTCTCTTATTCATTCGACAAACATTTTTTTGAGGTGGGGAACAGGGGACAGGAACTCACAGCTATTGAACAACAGCCACGCGTACAAATTGCTTCATTCCCTCTTACAACTACCTGGTGAAGAAGCTTTTATTTCCACTACTTTGCAAGTTAAGAAAGAGGCTTTGAGAGCCAAACATCAGCTGGGAAAGAGCAGAGCCGGTGCAGATCGGGTCTGCGTGGTCCCACTTGGGCCAGGCCCTCTGGACCTCTGGACCAGCAGGACTTGGAAACTTCTAGGCTACAAAGACATCCGTGTAATTCCTGGTACCACAGAGGGTGTGCCCTGTGCTGGGGAAGCCCAGAAGAGGAAGTGTGCCTGACTTCCAAGAAGCAAGGAGAGGCGAGGCTGACTTAGATAGACGCCATCTGAGTATCTGGGGGCTAGAAGGAGAGACTCAGGGCAGGCTTAGGACCCCCAGCTCCACAAGGCTGTCCTAGTCGAACTGAGTGAAGATTGAGTCTTATCAATGTAATAACATACCCAGGGTCAGAGTGGGCCCCAGTGAAAAGGAAAATTGGGAAATTCTGCTACCCAGCCACCCTCACCACTGGGACCCCAGACCTCTCTCTAGGCAAGGAGCTCCATCTATCCATGATTACATATACCTGGCATAGTCCTAGACTCCTTGTACTGGAAACGGTGGGGAGCCCAGTGCAGAGTTCCCTGGAGGTCAGTATACTTGCTCCCTTAAGTTGGCCCTCAAAGCCCTCTGCTTCTTGGAGAAATTGTAATGAAACTACTCCACGAGGGGAATCTTTAGACGGTATGGCCAGCACGGCCAGACCAGGGCACAAATGTCAAGCAACAAAGGAGGTCAGAATAGGAGGTAAGTCATTTATTGAGCACCTACTATATGCCAAGTACTTCAGAGGTTTACCTGCCTGTAACCCAGGGGTTATCCTGTGAGGTTTGTGTTGGTATTATTCCTGTTTGTACAGGCGAGAAAACTTGGACTCACAGAAGGGAAACGATTAAACTGTGGTGTTTCAGTGGCTCCAGGGACTCTAGAGGCTGGAGCAGCTGGGTGTGTGTGAGGGTTTGGAAGCGAAGGACGAGGGACAGTATGACTGTTTGTGCGCGAGTGTGTGTGTACTTGGCAATTATTTCTTGAGGTTTTGCTGCGTAGGAGGCCCTGCACTGTTGAAATGCCAAGAAGCCTTGTGCCCAGGGAAATCCCAGCCCAGAAGGAGAGAGAAATCAACAGCCGTGTGTGGTTTGTGTTATGGGAACCAGAGGTGGCTCCTTGAACTCTGTCTGGGCTAGAGAAGTAAAACTAACAATGGCCAACATTCCCTGAGCTCTTATTATGGATCAGCCATTTTCTATTTAAACCTTACAACAACCCTATGAGGTAGGTAATATTATTGCCATTATTATTCTTATTGTTTTTACAGATGAGTAAACAGAGGCTCATGGAGGTTAAATTAGTTTTCTTGGGCAAGAACCAGCTGATGAGTGTTGTCAGTAGTCCCAGATGCCATAGAAAGTTGCCACTGGTTCCCAGAAGTTTTTAGGGTTGATGGCACAGCTGGAAGCCCAAATATAGGTGGCTTCGAGCTGGGTGAGCTGGGTGTGGGCCGTCAGAATGGCAGCGGCATACGATTTTGAGAAACTTTCGATCTCATCTAATCAGAAGGTTGTCTGGGCTTCCTGTAGATACAGCTTTTTTGCAGCTGTTGATCACAAATTTCTTCAGCTATGCTAAGCACTTTGCATACGTTGCTCATTGGATCTTCACCCCACTCTGGGGAGATACGTGCCTGGAATATTATCAGCTCCATTTACAGGAGAAGAACCCGAAGCTCCGAGAGTGATGTGCTTGACTGTGGTCATTAAGCTAGGATGGGACAGAGGCAGGATTTGAACCCAGATTTGTCTGGCTACAGAGTTTGTGGTCTTAACCACTGTCCTTTCCAAACACTTCTTATCTCCCTTGGGTGCTCACAAAAGCTCTGCAAAGCAGATGTGTTATTGTCTCCATTTACAGATGAAGCTCAGAGAGGGGAAGCCCTTTTACCAAATGTCACACAGCTATGAAATCATGAAGCTGAGCCATAGAATTGCAAGTTAAAAAGACACAATGTACTTGCAAATCTTCCATCTCTTGGGCCTGCTTTTAGAACTGATTTATTTTATTGTGCTAAAAAAAGCACAGGACAAATTGATTCTCTTAGCAATCTTTGTTTTAATTATATTTTATTGATTATGCTATTACAATTGTCCTGATTTCCCCCCCTTTGCCTCCCTCCATCCAGCACCCCACACTCTCTCAGGCAATGCCCCCACCATTGTTCATGTCTGTGGGTCATGCATATAAGTTCTTAGGCTGCTCCATTTCCTATACTGTACTTTACATCCATCCCCATGGCTATTCTGTAACTATTTGTACTTCTTAATCCCCTCATGTCTTCACCCTTTCTCTCACATCCCCTTCCATCTGGTAACCTTCTGGTAATTAACTTTCCTCTTGCTTTTAAAAAAAAATAATTTAAATTTAATAATTTAAAAAAGAAACATCGATGTGTGAGAGATACATTGACTGGTTGCCTCTCACACAACCCCGCAACCGGGCACCTGACCTGGAACCAAGGCATGTGCCCTGACTGGGAATTAAACAGGCGACTCTTTGGTTCACAGGTCAGCACTCAAAGCACTGAGACACACCAGCCAGGGCTCTTTTGCTTTTAAGAGTGTCTTTATCTTTAACTTTTGACCTTTTAATAATGTGTGTCTTGGAGTGGGCCTCTTTGCATCCATCATAATTGGGACTCTCTTTGCTTCCTGGATTTGCATGTCTGTTTCCTTCACCAAATTAGGAAAGTTTTATTTTACTATTTTTTTCAGATAGTTTTCCAATTTCTTGCTCTTTCTTTTCTCCTTCTGGCACCCCTATGATTCGAATGTTGGACCTGTTGAAGTTGTCCCAGAGGCTGCTTATACTATCCTCATTTTTTGGATTCTTTTTTCTTCTTGTTCTGATTGGTTGTTTTTTGCTTCCTTATGTTCCAAATCACTGATTTGATTCTTGGCTTCATCCACTCTACTGTTGTTTTCCTGTAAATTGTTCTTTATTTCAATTAGTGTATCCTTCGTTTCTGACTGGGTCTTTTTTATGCTGCTGAGGCCCTCACTAAATTCCTTGAGCATCCTTATAACCAATGTTTTGATCTCTGCATCTGATAGATTGCTTATCTCCATTCCTTTAGCTCTTTTTTTTTTTTAGTTTTGGTCTATTCTTTCACTTGGGCCATGTTTCTTTGTCTTTGCATCTTAGCAGGCTTCCTGTGTTTGTTTCTATGTATTAGGCAGAGCTCCTTTGACTCCATATCTTGACTCTAGTGTGGCCTAATGCAGTAGGTGTCCCGTAGGGTCCAGTGGCACAGCCTTCTCTATTGCCCAAGCTGGGTACTCGAGGTGTGCCCTTCATGTGGGCTGGTTCACCCTCCTTTTGTAGTTGAGCCTTGTTGCTGTTGGCAAATCAATGGGAGGGATTTACCCAGGCCAGTCAGCTATAAGGACTGGCTATGACCACTGATCACCAACCTCTGCCCTTCATGGAGTATCAGCTGTGCAGGGGCAGGGTGGTGGTGCTCCAGCGTGGTCTGTAGCTGTCCCCTGGGTACGCTGGCCCTGGGGTTTTCCTGGGTGGTGCAGGCCAGTATCAGCCCCCAGCTGTGTTTTGCCTAGGGCACCCTGTCTGAGCCCTAAAGCAATCTGAGATGGCTGCTACTTGTGCTGAGTTTAGAGATTCCCAGGTGCGGCCAAGCTGTGACTCTAATCTGACTGCCACTAGTGCTTACTGAAGCCAGCTGTTGCTTGTTTGATAGGATTTAGTAGCTGAGACCAGCCATTCTTATGGAAAAGCAACTTGGGTGGGCCTATAAATTGGGTTGGGTAGAGCCTCTATGGATCTCCAAGGTGGGTCACACAGTGTTAGTCAGGTGGATGGAGTCTCAGATATGGCACCAGCCATATCTGACTTTGGAATGAGCCATCCCATTCTGCGTTGGCATCTATTGACTTTGTGGGGGAAGGCTCAGCAAAGGAACAATGGCTCTGCTTGCCCTGATGCCAGACACTACAGTCTCCCCCTGTATACCACTGGTGCCCTTCAAGCTGCCACCCCACTGCTGGAGCTCAGATGGAGAGAGTCCGAGTAGGTGAGTCTGTGTGTGGGTTCCTCAAGAGGAACTGCTTAGGGCTCCAGCAGCTTCCTTCATCGCCTCAATCCCTGCTGGTTTTCTCAGCCAGAAGTTGTGGGAACTTATCTTCCTGGCACTGGAATCCTGGGCTTGGGGGCCTGGTGTGGGTCTTGGATTCCTCACTCCCAAGATACCTCTCCCGAATTTTTATCCACATGGGTGTGGGATCATCCCATTCTGTGCTGGCACCCTTCCTACTAGTCTGGATGGATGTGGTTTTTTAATTCCATAGTTGTCAGACTTCCATTCAGCTCAATTTCTGACATTCCCGAGTGATAGTTGTTTTATATTTTAGTTGTAATTTTGATGTGGTTGTGCAAAGAGGCAAGCCACGTCTGACTATGTTGCCCATCTTGACCAGAAGCCTTAACAATCTTTGAATGTAAATTACAGCATTATTAACTATATGCACATTGTTGTACAATGGGTCTCTAAAATATCTTGCCCTAGCTGGTGGTGTTCAGTGGATTGAGTGCTGGTTTGTGAACCAAAGGGTCGCCAGTTTGATTCCCAGTCAGGGCACATGCCTGGGTTGTGTGCCAGGTCCCCAGTGGGGGACCCGTGAGAAGCAACCACATATTGATGCTTCTCTCCCTCTTTCTCCTTCCTTTCCCCCCTCTCTAAAAAAATAAATAAACAAATAATTTGGCCCTGGCTGGCGTAGCTCAGTGGATTGAGTGCAGGCTGTGAACCAAAGCATCTCAGGTTCGATTCCCAGTCAGGGCACATGCCAGGGTTGCAGGCCACGGCCCCCAGCAACCGCACATTGATGTTTCTCTCTCTCTCTTTCTCCCTCCCTTCTCTCTCTAAAAATAAATAAATAAAATCTTAAAAAAAGAGAAATATCCCCTTCTTAAAAAAAACAATTAAATAAAAAAATAATAAAATATCTTTATCTTGCATTGAACAACTCTCTGTTTCCTCCTTCCCGAGCCCCGACAACAACCATTTTACTTTCTGTTTCTATAAGCTTGATTATTTTAGACACCTCATAAAAGTGTGATCATTCAGTATTTGCCTTTTTGTAATTGGCTTGTTTTACTTAATAATATTTTCAAGTTTTACCCATGTTGTAGTACACTAGTGGATACCCTTCCTTTCCAAGGCTGCATAGCCTTCTACCATACATTTGTACCAGCTTTTGTTTATCCTTTTGTACATCTGCTGATGGACATGTGGGTTGCTTTCACCTCTTGACCGTTGTGATTATGCTGTTCTGAACATGCGTGTGAAAATATCTCTTCCAGATCCTGTTTTTGGTTCTTTTGGGGATACACCCAGAGGTGAGATTTCTGGGTTATAAGGTAGTTAGTTCTATTTTTAATTTTTTTTTCAGAACCTCCATACTGTTTTCCATAGGGGCTGCATCATCTTATATTTCTATTTAGTCTGCACAAGTGTTCCAGTTTATCCACATCTTCACCAGTGCTTGTTGTTTCCTGCTTTTTAAAATTTTCCTGTTCTTTTTTTAATTGAACTGATTGGGGTAACATTGGTTAATGAAGCTGTAAAGGTTTCAGGGGTACAATTCTACAATGCATCGTCTGTATAGTGTGTCGTGAGTTCACCACCCCAAGTCGTCTCCTTCTGTCATTCCTCTGTTTCTCCCAGTTTACCCCCTCCTAACTCCCCACCCCCACATTTTACCTCTGATAATCACCATACTGTTGTCTGTCTATGAGTTTGGGTTGTTTTTTTGCTTAATTCCTTAACCTTTTTTACTCAATCCCCCATCCTCCTCCCCTCTGACAGCTGTCAGTCTGTTCTCTGTATCTCTGTGTCTGTTGCTATTTTGTTTGTTAGTTTATTTTGTTCATTAGATTCCACATATAAGTGAAATCATATAGTATTTGTCTTTCTCTGACTGGCTTATTTCACTTAGCATAATACTCTCCAGGTCCATTCACGCAGTCCCAAAAGGTAAGATTTTTTTTTACTGTTGTGTAGTATTCCATTGTGTAAATGTACCACAGCTTTTTTCTCCACTCATCTACTGATGGGCCCTTGGGCTGCTTCCATACCTTGGCTATTAGAAATAATGCTGCAATGCACATAAGCATGTATATGCTCTCTTGAATTAGTATTTCAGGCTTTTTTGGATATATTCCCAGAAGCGGAATTTCTGAGCCATAAGGCAGTTCCATTTGTAATTTTCTTGAGGTAACTCTGTACCACTTTCCACAGTGGCTGCACCAGCCTGCATTCTCACCAATGGTGCACTAGGGTTCCCTTTTCTCCACAGCCTCACCAACACTTGTTTGTTGATTTACTGATAATAGCCATTCTGATAGGTGTGACATAATCTCTCATCGTGGTTTTACTTTCTATTTTTCTGATGATTAGTGATGTTGAACATCTTTTCATATGTCTATTGACTATCTCTATGTCCTTTTTGGAGAAATGTCTATTCAGGTCCTTTGCCCATTTTTTAATTGGATTGTTTTTTTTTTTGGCATTGAGTTTTATAAGTTCTTTATAAATTTTGAATATGAACCTCTTATCAGATGTATCATTGGCAAATATATTCTCCCATTCAGTGGGTTGTTTTTTCATTTTATTGATAGTTTCCTTTGCTGTGCAAAACCTTTTTAGTTTGATGTAGACCTATTTGTTTATTTTCTCTTTTGTTTCCCTTGCCCGAGGAGATAGATCAGAAAAAAAACATTGCTATGAGAAATGTTTGAGATTTTACTGCTCTGTCGTCAGGGTCATGGTCATCCTAATGGGTGTGAGGTGATAGATATGTCATTGTTGTTTTGGTTTGAATTTCCCTATGGATTAGTGAAGGGTAGGCATCTTTTTATATACTTGTTGGCTCTGTATATCTTTGATTATTGCACATCTTTGGAGAACAGTCTATTCATGTCCTTTGCCTATTTTTAAATTGTTTATTTATTGTCACCAAGTTATATGAGCTTGTAAATATTGCGGATATTAACCTCTTATCCAATGTATGGTTTGCAAATAATTTTCTTCCATTCTGTAGTTTGCCTTTCTACACTGTTGACCGTCGCCTTTGCTACACAGAAACTTTTAAGTTTGATGTGGTCCCTGTGCCCGTTTTTACTTTTGTTACTTGCGCTTTTGATGTCATACTCACGTAGTCACTGCCCATTCCAATGTTGTCAAGATTTACCCCTCTTTTCTTCTAGGAGTTTTATAGTTTCCAGTCTTATGTTTAGGTCTTTAATTCATTTTGAGCTCATTTTTTCTAATATGGTGTAAGATAAGATCCATCTTCACTACTTTCCATGTGAATATCCAATTTTCCCATCACCATTTGTTGAATAGATTATCTTTTTCCCATCGTGTAGTCTTGGTAACCTCGTCAAAGGTCATTTGACTATTTTTGTGAAGGTTTATTTCTGAGTTTTCTTTTTTGTTCCATTGAGCTCTATGTCTGTCTTTATGCCAATAAGAGGCTGTTTTGATTATTGTACTTTGTTGTATGCTTTGAAATCAGAAAGTGAGAGTCCTCCAGCTTTTCTTTCTCAAGATTGTTTTGGCTATTCAGGGTTTTTGAGATAAGAATTCACATGAATTTTGGAAAATTTTTTTCTATTTCTGCAAAATACCATTGGGATTTTTATAAGGCATTGAATCTATAGATCACTTTAGGTAGTATGGACATTTTAACAATACCAGGTCTTCCAGCCCATGAGCACAGCACATCTTTCCATTTATTCATGTCTTCTTTAATTCCTGTCATCCATGTTTCATAACTTCCAGTGTGCAAGTCTTTTGTCTCCTTGGTCAAGTTCATTCCTGTGTATGTTATTCTTTCTGATGCTATTGTAAATGGGATTGTTTTCACAATTTCGTTTTCTCTTATGCTCATTTCAAAATCTTCATTTTACAAATGAGAAAACAGAGACTCAGAGTCATGGGGTGCGTTTAGTGTTTGCACCAGGATTTGGCTCCAGCAGCACCCAGCAGTAGTGAGATGGATGCAGAGCAGACACCCTCTCCCTTTGCCCAATTCAATTCCTGACTTGGGGGACAAAGGTAAAAGCAGGGCCCTAGGTCAAAGGAGTCTTTTCCTGGGGCCTCACAGCATCTAAAGCTCCTGATCTCAGGTCTGTGAGTGGCTCAGCTGGCCAAGGAGTGGTTGGCTACAGCTTGGCCTAGGAGACATAGGATGGGCCTTGGAGTTCAAAATCCCATCTGCTACTGTTCTGCTGTGTGACTGTGGACAAGTCTGTTTCCCTCTCTGACTTTACTTTCTTCAGTGGAAACATGGGCATTTTGCAAAGCTTATCTCCCAAGGGCTGATTCAAGGAGGAAATGTGATTACGGATGAGAGTGTCTATAAGTCACACCCAGTGCCCTGAGCTGAGGTGCGTTGGCTCTGGCTCCTCTCCAGTCTCGCCTTCTGCACAGAGCAAGGAGTCCTTGGATCCATGTGGGACTTGGAATCTGTGTCCCTCCCACACTCCCTTTCTTGCCCATAATCTGCTGGCTAATGCACCCCCGGGCTTGCTGGGCTGCGAGGAGCTGCTGGTACGTGCATGAACTTGGAAGTGACTGATTTATAGCTTATAAATATTTAAACATTTACACTTTTGACCACATATGGCCCCATAAATGTTAGGGGCCAATCTGACTGGTAAACCCAACTTCCCAACCCACAGTCCACACTGGGGAAGTGACCAGCATGTTCTTCCTTCTGCCTAGATCCTGGTAGTCCTTCCCCTCTGACTGTCCAGCTTTCTCAGGTTCCCCAGGAACTGGGAATATTAGACAGGATGGGAATGGGAGACAGAGTGGGGGTTGGGGCTGAATGCTCTGCGGGGCAGAGGGTGGGAGATCAGGATGGTGGAATTCTTTTTGTCTCTAAGAATTTAATGGCCTACCTGGCCCACCCACAGCTGAGTGCTGGGCCTGGGCCTGATGCTCTGCCTTGACCCATCAGGGAGTTGTGCCTACATGTTGATTGGTTTGAGCCGCCTCCTCCTTCTCCCTCCAAATGCTCCTTCCCTTCCTGAGCTGTGGAAAGCTTTGTTGACATTAGTCTAAAGCCCTGTCTGGAGCTGGCAGGAAAGCCAGAGGTGAGTTAGAGCCTCTGGGGTTGGCAGTTACCCATAGTTGCCTCCCTGAGCTCCAAGGAGCTGGGCCAGTGGGGAGAGTATGGCCTGGCTATTATTTGTGGCCACTTCGCATACTTATCTTTGGAACTACTATTAGGATGGTAAGATCTTGCCGATGAAGAAACTGAGGTTTAAAGAGGTGAAATCACCTGCCCATAGTCACACAGCAAGTAAATGACAGAGCCAGGTATAAACCCAGCTCTTTCTGCCTCCAGAGGCCTTGTTCTCCTCATGCTACTATACCTCCTCCAGAGAGACTAGATGCCTTTCCTTCACACCTGTTTCCTCTGACTAGTCATCTGGGGCTTGGCCATTCATTCAATCTTTCAGTCCCCAGTGTCAGACAGGAGGACAAAGAGGTAAAAAAGATCTAATCTCTGCCCTCAAGGAGCTCCCAGGCTGGTGAGAAGATGGCCACAGAAATCAACACCATGTACTATGCAGATGCTACACTGAGCAACGTGCCCAATACTATGGTGACTCAGAGAGGAGGACAAGTCATTCTGCCTGGGGTGATCAGGGAAGGTGGCCCAGAGATAGCACTCTTTCGATTAGGTCTTAAAGGATGAGTAAGAGTTTGCTAGCTAAAGCAACAGGCAAAAGCCATGCTCAGTAGGGGCCATAGCATGTGCACAGGCTCAGAGGTTTGAGGAGAAATCGAGTTCTTAAGAGAAGCAGCAAGAAGTTCAGTGTGGCTGAAGTAGAGGGTGAGTAGCAATAGAAGCTGGTGGAAGATGAGGTGGGAAAGGAACTTGGACTTGATCCTGGGCAGTGGGGAGCCATAGAAGGTATTAGGTAGGCAGGTATGTGGCTGGCAGTGTGTTGAGACACAGAGCTTCTCCACCTTCAGTGTGCACACGAATCACCTGGGAATCCTGTTAAAAGACAGATCATTACAACAGGTACGGGGTAGCACTGGAAATTCTGCAGGTCTAACAAGCTCACAGGTGATGCTGGTGCTTCTGGTCCAAGGGCCACAGTGAGGTTTGGAGTGCTCACTCTGCCTTGTGTGGAAGCTGCTATGGGGAACAGGCAGCCACTTGTGTCTTATGTCAATGGATAGATCGGTTCTCTACCATCTTCTTGTGTGAGCCCTCTTGCAGCTCTCATGAAGGGGTCAGTCTCGTCGGTTGTTAGATATTTTTTCCCTCGACAAATGTTTACCAAGCTCCTGCTCTGGCTGAGCTTGTGCTGCATGCTGGGGATAAAGAGAAAACTTGAAAATGCCAATTTCTGATCCATATCACTATCAGATCTTGCCTCCAAATGGTCTCTCTGCTTCCACTCTTGTCCCCACCATCTACTCTCTGCTCAGCATCCAGAGCAAATTGGATCATGTTTCTCACCTGCCTGACATACTCCAGTGGCTCTCTGATGCTCAAAGAATGAAATTTGAACGCCTTATCGTGGCGATCTGGGGTCTGCTGCTCTCTGATCTCACTTCACCCTTTCCAATTGTCACACCTCTGGGGCCATGCTGACCTTTCGGTTCCTTGAACATGACCATTTATTCCTGTTTCAGAATATGATGGACTTGTTCCTACTGCAGGCCCTTTTTACACATGATACGCTTTGCTGAGAATAATTCCAGGTTTTCTCTTGACTTATTTCTCCCCACTTTTTAGATTTTAGACAGGGGAAGATATAAGTTTTGCAGGACCATAAAGCTTATCCAATTTGGGGTAAAGCTTTATGGATAAAGCTTATCCCCCTTGAAGAAAAGATACCAAATTACAAATACATAATTAGATACAAGACCTAGGAGTGGGACTCGAAGGTCAAATTTATTGGCTTCATGGCAAATCGGCATCTGGTTTTGTTTATGTCACCTCCTCTGAGAAGCCTTCCCTGGTCACTCAATTTAATATAGAGTCCTACCCACTCTTCGTCAAGTCACTATTTCTTTTTTTTTTTTAAGATTTTTATTTATTTATTTTTGGAGAGGGAAGGGAGGGAGAAGGAGAGAGAGAGAAACATCAATGTGCGGTTGTTGGGGGTCATGGCCTGCAACCCAGGCATGTGTCCTGGCTGGGAATCAAACCTGCGATGCTTGGTTCGCAGCCCACGCTCAATCCACTGAGCTACGCCAGCCAGGGCTCAAGTCACTATTTCTATTTCTCTTATTGAATTCATCACAATTTGACATTGTATGTATTTATATCTCTACTTCTTTCTACTTATTTCAAGTTATTAAGCTTCTCGAATGAGAATTTTACAGTTCACCTCCTTGCTTCTTGTCCACCCTTCAGCTCATGCTTGGGAAACAGCTCTCCCTCTAACCACGTGGGATAGGTTCCCATGTTGCCACATCCAATATTTGCTTTTCTGTCTACATTGTGTTGGGCTGGCCTAAAGAGTGCATTTGTTCTTTTTCCATAAGATGGCCCTAGTAGCACTTAGTTGTATTTAACTTCATTTGAAATAATTTTGTTAGATTGTATTGTGACAGCTGTCAACTCAGTGTACATTTAAAAAAAACTTATCCAAATTGGTGAATTTTTGTGTACACATTTTAATATTGACAGTGGAAGAAAATACACAACATTTCACCATATTATGGTTTACTATGTCAGGAAAGGAAAAAACACAACTGAAACACAAAAAAAGATTTGTGCAATGTATGGAGAAGGTGTGGTGACTGATCGAACGTGTCAAAAGTGGTTTGTGAAGTTCATGCTGGAGACTTGTTGCTGGACGATGCTCCGTGGTCGGGTAGACCAGTTGAAGTTGATAGTGATCAAGTCGAGACATTAATTGAGAACAATCAATGTTCTACCTGACAGGAGATAGCCGACATACTCAAAATATCCAAATCAATGAAGTTATTGGTGAACATAAAAAATGTGACTTTTTGGTCAACCCAATACTTGATTTCCCTGTGACTCTCTTTTCACACTGCAGGCCACTTGCTCCCCCATTCCTGGAATTTTCCTCATTAGGTCCCCAGCATGGCACCCCCCCACCCACACTCTTTTCCTATCTCTCTGACCATTCTGTCCTTGACTCCTTCCTAGGTTTCTCCTCCTTCTCTGACTTGTCTTTTCTTCAGGACTCTTCAAGACTTAATCTTGGATCCTCCTGGATGTTTCTCAGGCACTCTGAATGAAATATGTCCCCAACTGAATCCATCCTCCCCACCCCCACGCTGGTCCTCCTCAGGTCCTCTCCATGAAGATAGATAGCACCCCAGCCCCAATCATCTGGGCCAGAAACCTGGTGGTCCTTCACTCCTCCCTTTCTATCAACCAGCATCCCATCCATCACTGAGTCCTGTCCATTTCATCTCCCAAATAACTCTCACAACTGTGAATAATTTCCCTCCATCAGCTCTGCCATGGCCCAGGCCTCCACTGGCCCTGCAGACAATTGCAGTTGCTGTCGCCTTGCATCAGGGCCGAAGCCTCTCCACTCAATTTGTACACGGCAGTCGGAGAGCCATTTCCTCAGACCCAGATCCAGCCCTGTCCTTTCCCAGCTCTGTGTCCTTCCATGACTTCCCACTTTCTGCAGAATCAAGTTCAGACTCCTTAGCCTAATAGGCAAGATCCTCCTCAAGTTGACTGATGTTGACTTTGTAGATGTTGACCTGTCTTTCCTCAGCCCCCCTCCCCCACCCCCACACACATGAGGTTGTAGCCAAACTGAATGTCTCCATTTCCCTAAGAACAAGGTAGCTGCTGTCCAATTCTTCTGGGTCCTGTATGTGCTGTCCCCCCTGCCTGGTGTCCGCATCAGGCCAACTCCTTCTTTTCCTCCTCAGCCTCCAGCAGAGACAGAAGGTCATTCCTGACCCTCAAGTCAGGGCTAGAAGCACCATCTCAAAATTACCCTGGCATCTGGAAGCTCTTCCACCGTAACGCTTGTCCCTTGTCTATTTCTGAATCTCCTTCTTGCAAAAGGGTCCGTGAGCCACTGAAGGGCAGGAACTGGTGTACTCTCGAGGCCTTCAGACTGCCCAGGGCCTGCAGCGGCAAGCGCTTGTCCAATGAATGAGTGCCTGAGTGAGAGTTGGGTCCGCCTGTGTATGTGCCCTGTTCACATGGTGAAAAGACTTTTCTTAAAAAAATCAATTAATGTAAAAAAAAAAGTGCACGAACAAAATACCATGTTTTGAAATCGAGGTAACATAGGTTAATAACATTATATAAGTTTCAGGTGCACAACATTATAATTTGATAGCTATTTACACTACAGTGTGCACACCACCGAAAAGCTAGATTCCATCTGTTACCGTGCATTTGACCCCCTTTACCCACTTCACCCTCCCCCCACCCCCTTTCCTTCTGGTAGCTGTCAATTTGTCGTCTGTCTCTATGAGTTTGTCAAAATAGCAAAATTTTATTTTATTTTATTTTATTTAGGTTTTTTTTGCGGGGGCAGGGGTTTTGAGCTTTTATTGGATTATCATTGGAGTAAAAAAGGGTGGGGGGTAGTGTTGTGAGGCCCCTGGGCTTTGGGGGTGCTATAGCACGAGGCTGTGGTTTGGAAAATGTTATCTCCTGCCTGAGGTTGTAGGGAACAGTTTGTTCTGTTCTTGCTTACCAGTAATTCCCAGTCCTGTAAAGAATGCCATGAACCATGTGACAAAGCAAGGTACCAGGCCATTTCCCCCAGGGGCTCTTCTTGGCTTTGAAAATCAACCTTAATTCCTTAACGCTTTCTGGTTACATCCAGAGTCCTGGCATGACTTTATTAAGAGTTGCCGAATTCTGGAGCGAGTAGGCAGGGAGGAAAATATAGATGTTTCAATATCCTTGTGAGGGTATAATTTACAGATTGTTCTAGAGACAAACAAGTTTTGCTACATCCATTGCTGGCCGTGAAGATGGGTGAGGAGGAGGCTGTCGCCACAGTCCGGAGAGATGGAGAAGCATCACAACCCTCTCTTCGAAACTCACAGACCCAGGGTTAGGGGGCCAGCCTGGGGCGAGCTTCGGCTGCCCACTGCTCCCCTAGTCACAAGTCTCAGGGGCCGGAGGAGAGGGAGAAATAGAGAATGTCCCCGTATGGGCCACCAAAATGTTAGGGTGGTCAGTGACATGGGCTGTGAAAGAATTCACAGAGAGAAGAGGTGTCGAGGGTAGTTTTTATTCACTCTCCAAGAAATGAGAGGGGCATGGAGTGGAAATATACAGCAAAATACCAAAATTTTAAGTGTAGACAGGAACATGATAGTGACAGGTAGAGCCATATTATAGTCGGAGGAAAAAGGAAGAATCGATAATACTGCTTTTAACTTTTTAAAATATTGCATCGGAATGTTATTTATTTTGATTACTGAATTGTTTGGTGACCCCTTACATTTAGTACCTAAGTGAGTGCCTCACAAGACTTACCCTCCCTAGTCCTGGAGGGAGGGAAGACTTTCTCAACAAGCCTGGGCAGGCTTGGCACAGGGGGCTGGGCTCAGCAGGATGTCTTGTGTTGAGTTTTCTGGCTGGAGAGGGACAGTTTCTGGAGGAGACTTTCCCCTAACCCACTGAGCTGGAGCCTAAACCCAGGGCGAGGAAGGGACTGACTTGGGGGAGGAGGTGGGTGTGGAGTGGAGGATGGGTAGGGCTGTGACTTCCTCAGAAACTCGTATTGAGGAGCACCATGCACTCCCAGCCGTGGGCTGCCTCCTCGCCTCTGTCAGGCCCCAGGGACAGGGTCCCTCCAGGCATGGGGGTCCAGCAGGGGAAAGAAACAAAGCCAGTCTCAAATGAATGGGCATCTTGGACTGAAGAGAGAGAGACAGGAGGACCTGACTGCGGTCGTGGAGCAGTGATTTTCAGGATCTCTTTATATCCTTAACAATTTTTGAGGGCCCCAGAGAGCTTCTGTTTGTATGGGTCATATCTATCAATGTTTGCCATATTCAAAATTAAGACATTCTAAAAAATTTTACATATAATAAACCCATTCCATGTTAACATAAATAACATTCTTAGTGAAAAATAACTAAAATTTTCAAAATAAATATTTTAGGGAGAAGAGTAGCATTTATTTACATTTTTTGCAAATCACTTCAATGTTAGGTTTGGTAGAACACAGCTGGATTCTTATATCTGCTTCTGTATTCAATCTGTGGTGATATGTCATTTTGGCCAAAATGGATGAAGAAAACTTGGCCTCACATAGACAAGTATTTGTAAAGGGAGGAATATTTTAATGTCTTCTTCGGATCTTTGCTGACACTCTTCTCCGATTCTACATCAGAGCTTCACAGATGGTAGTTTCTTAAAGGGTAGTTGCAATGTGGAACCTGGATCATATCACGCATCTTCTTGTAATTTGTTACCCTGTGAGGTGTTGGAGTGTCTGACCCTTTGAATCTTTTACCTATGCAGAATTTTTAAATATTATGTCTCCCTCATTGGGAAAATATCGGTTCACTGAGTTATGCAGTTCTTTCAAATATCGACCTTTCATTATAAGATATAAAAAAAATTGCATTTATTAATACCAGCACCAATCTCATCAGAAAATTCTTTAAGTGTGGGAAAGCTGTCAAGCCCCTGCTGACACATACAATTTTTCCAAAAATTCTAATGTCCCTTGAAAGCTCGAATTTTATCACTGGCAATAAAGTTTGTTTTCCTGGAAGTAACAGGTTCACTCCCTTATATCTGAGAAAATGTCTGCTAGATACTCAAGTCTGAAAAAACACAGTTGGCCATTTTTTCAAATGATAATGGCGATCCTCAAAAAAGTTCATCTCACAGCTCAAACAATCACGTAAGTGCTTTCCCGAAGACAAACAATTTACCTCAGTTCCAGGCAGAAGTGTTTCACGTGGCTTTCCCATTTTGATGCAGAATATTAAAAAATAGGGGAGGAGGTAGGGGGCTGGGTGAGAAGGGTGAAGGGATTAAGCAAAGAAAAAAAAGAGGCATGGACACAGACAACAGTGTGGTGACTGCCAGAGGGAAGGGGGTGGGGGAGGTAGGAGAAGGGAAAGGGGGGAAATGGTGATGGCAGGAGACTGGACTTGGGGTGGTGAACACGTGCTACAATATACAGATGGTATATTGTAGGATTACATACCTGAAATCTGTATAATTTTTAACCAGTCTTACCCCAATAAATTCAAGAAAAAAATAACACATGTATACTCATCTCTTTAAAAAAGATGTGTACTCACCCTGGCTGGTGTGGCTCAGTGGACTGAGTGTCAGTCTGCAAACCAAAGGGTCACTAGTTTGATTCCCAGTCAGGGCACATGCCCGGGTTGTGGGGCTGGGTCCCCAGTGGGGGGCGTGTGAGAGGCAACCACACATTTATGTTTGTTTCCCTCTCTTTCTCCCTCCCTCCTCCTCTCTCTGAAAATAAATAAATAAAATTTTTAAAAAAGATGTGTACTCAAGATTTAATAATATTAATAATTTCCTTGCTTTACCAAGGACATTTTAATGTGATTTAAAGAGAAATTGGCTTTAAAAAAAACCACGCAGTGTGTGGCTATAAAGAATCTGACTCCTACTACAGCCTGGTGCTGCTGCCTTTATTTACACCAAGGAGCAAGCTGTTTTGCAACATAAGTGCAAATGTCGGCATACTGAAAAAAGCATATAATGTATTTTTATGACAATAGTTTTGACTTCATGGATCCCCTAAAGATCTCAGAAATATTCCTCCCTCCTCACTCTGTGGGCCCACTTTAAGAACTATTATCCTAGAGCTCTGGGATCAGACGGCAGAGCTCCCTTCAGTGGTGGAAAAGATCCCACAGCATGAAACTATGTGATTCAAATCAACTGTGTAATTCACAATGTGCCTTGAGGGTGACTTTTAATTTCTAGAGAAATCTCAATGAATTATTAGAATAATGGAAGCTACCTTAATTTAATTTAACGTAGACAAACCATGACCACAGTAAATGGAGCAAAGCACAAAAATTTTCTCAATCAACAAAATTCCTACCAGAACCAGTTGTTTCTTTAAACTCACTTGTTCAGGTATCTATGGGTTTCTTTAAATGTTCCCACTGCCAAAACTAAGTTGCCATTGATTTCATTCAATGTCAGGTGTAATTCCTTAAAAAAAAAAAAAAACAACAAAACAACATTTTATTTAGAAAGAAAATTAATTGGAGCAGGCCATCGATTTTAGAGGTTTAAAAATACACACAATAGGATTCTTGGAACTGATGAAATAAGCTAGTCCCTTGCTGGCCCTTCATTAACTAGAGTTCCTGTGTGGTCTTCCAGGCACAGACACGCAGAACAGTGACCAGCTGCCTTTTCCAGTCCAGAGCAATGGAGACAAATGATGTTCGTGTGGACTCGGAGTTCCGATACACCCTCTTCCCGATTTTTTACAGCATCATCTTTGTGCTGGGGGTCATCGCCAATGGCTACGTGCTGTGGGTCTTCGTCCACCTGTACCCTTCCAAGAAACTCAATGAGATAAAGATCTTCATGGTGAACCTCACCGTGGCTGACCTGCTCTTCTTGGTCACTCTGCCCCTGTGGATCGTCTACTACCACCACCAGGGCGACTGGATTCTTCCTAAGTACCTGTGCAACCTGGCTGGCTGCTTCTTCTTCATTAACACGTACTGCTCGGTGGCTTTCCTGGCCGTCATCACTTACAACCGCTACCAGGCGGTGACGCAGCCCATCAAGACCACTCAGGCCACCACCCGCAAGCGTGGCATCTGTTTGTCCCTGGTCATCTGGGTGTCCATTGTGGCCGCTGCAGCCTACTTCTTCGTCCTGGACTCCACCAATGTAGTGCGCAACAAGGCCGGCACAGGCAACATCACCCGCTGCTTTGAAAACTATGAGCAGCGCAGCATCGCAGTCCTCGTTGTTCACGTCTTCCTCGTGTTTGGCTTTCTCCTTGTGTTCCTCCTCATCCTCTTCTGCAACCTGGTCATCATCCGCACGCTACTCACGCAACCCATGCCGATGCAGCGCAATGTGGAAGTCAAGCACCGGGCGCTGTGGATGGTCTGCACGGTGCTGGCTGTGTTCATCATATGCTTCGTGCCTCACCACATGGTGCAGCTGCCCTGGACCCTGGCCGAGCTGGGCTACCAGAGACAATTCCACCAGGCTATTAATGATGCCCATCAGGTCACTCTCTGCCTCCTGAGCACCAACTGTGTCTTAGACCCCATCATCTACTGTTTCCTCACCAAGAAGTTCCGCAAGCACTTTACGGAGAGGTTCCACAGCATGCGCAGCAGCCGGAAGTGCCCCCTGGCCACCATGGAGACAGGCACCGAGGTGGTCTTGCCGCTCAACCAGGTCCCTGCCAATTCTCTCAAAAATTAGCCAGCCCAGAGACTCGTGCTTCATGGACATCATGACTGACATGGGGGAAGGAGGGATATTTGCTGTGGTTTGGGCACCTCCTCGCTGGGCACCTGGCGGCCCATCAGACACGAGGGCTACCTCCCCAAGGTGGGATGGTAAAGAGCCAGACTGCTAAAAATCCCAAATTGGAATGAGTCCCTTGAGCCAACTTTGGGCACCTGCCACAGTAACCTTGGCTGGTGACCTCCTCCCGAGTGCCTGCATCTGAGAGCTCTGGAAGGAAAGTCAGAGCTGAGGCAGGGTGTGGGGGATGAGCCACCCAGTTCACCCTGCAGGACAGCAACCCAAGCAAGTGTGGGCAACCACTCCCTTTATCACTGGAAAGGCAGAGAAAGGGGTTTCGGGAAAGGGACACTCTCCCGGTGCTGTGGCAGTATCTCTGGGACAGAATTTTGAGATAAGATGGCGCCACCCTGTCTCCGCTCTCGGGCACAAGGTCTTTGTGACCCTCCTTAGGGAAGTGGCTGGGTGGAAACTTCTCCCAACTCACCCAACAACATGCAGAACGGTGACCAGAGAAGAAAAAGTGTGCAGAGACCAAACTCTAGGATGGGGAGCTTGTTGCCTGAGGCAGATGTGTCTCCCTGCACAGGCCTCGTTTCAGGCCTGGGTTAGCTCTGGGGCCGTGGGAGAGACATGATCACCAAATCCATCTGTCTGTCTCAATAATGGACCTTGATGAAGTACCTGCTGTCGGGCAGCCACCCACTGTAGGAGGGCAAAAGCCTCTTAAGGCTGAACTCGGTTGTCCAGGGTACTGAGCTGCCCAGAGGCTTCGAAGCAAACAGGAGCTTTGGCTGAGAAGTGCCCGTGTGTGGGAGGGGCCCTGGTGTGGAAGGAGCCTGTCAGGTCTCCTCCCTGCCTCGGTTTCTAGGGGATCCCTCCTAATTTAGCTTCTAGGAGGTGGGAGGAGCAGTTACGGTCCCAAGGGCCAGCAGGCACTTTGATTTTCAGCGTGTATATCCAAACGAGCCTCCTCTTGCACCCTGAGCTGAGTACCCGCAGTACGAATCTGGCAGCCTCAGACCCAGGGCTTGGAAGAGCCTTCTCTAGTTTCCAGAGCCTTGTGGGCCTTCTAAGAAATCTTCCCTTCCCGATAGTGTCCCCACAAAGTTGGGATCCCTGTTTTTTGTCTACTGGGCAAGTGCTGGATTGATGATTTTGATAACTGCCTCCCAAAGGGCCAGGAAACCACTTGTGTTCTCAATGGTAGCTGTGGGCTGGACTTAGTTGTTGGTGACCAGGTAGATGGTGCAGCTTACTAGAGCTTTGGTGTCACGTAGACCCAGGTTCAAGTCTTGCCTTTGTCACTTCCTGCTGAGGGACTGGGAGCTGAATTTCCTGCCTTATGGGGTTGTTCTGAAGAGTAAATTAAGTTACTGAGGCAGATACCTCTTGGTCTGGGTGCCTGCGCATCCCAGATTCTCCCTTCTTCTGAGAAATTTGTTCCCCTCAGTCCTCCTATAGGAATTGAATGGATGAAAGGTGAGCTAGTCAAGTTCTCTCAAAATACGGGGTACATATTTTGGTCCAGTAACTTAGCAAGATTCAGGGATGCTCTTTCAGGCTCTGCAGGTCACTCACCTGAACAGAGTAAACTCTGGAGCTGTGAGTGTGTGCATTTACACGTGTCTGCCTGTGCATCTGTGCTGGGGTTGGGAGGGTGGCGGCGGGTAGCCACCTACGTGCATGTACTAGAGGAGATACACAGAGCAAAGCACAGACCAGAGGGAGAGCCCTGAAGCCTGGACAGGGGTGGCGGTGTTACCAGGGACCTGCGGCTCTCCTCCTCCAGGCCAAGGCCTTCCGAGGCACAACTGCACTTTTTCCTTTGGGGCTCGTGAGAGTTCTTGGCTAGGGTACCTTCTCTTATTTTGCTTAAGCTAATTTGAGTTATCTATTACTTGCACCAAAAGTGCTCGGAATGAGATAAACGCTTATATGCTAAAGCACAGTGTTTCTCAAATGTCAGGGTTTGTGTACCCACTTTGCAATTTTTGCAATATCTATGTACCAGCTGTATGTTTGCTTAATAAACATTTTTCTTTAAATTGGGTCATTTTTTAAAACTTAAATTATTCAAAAGGATGTTTTATAACTAAATTGTAAACAAAAGCGAATGCCACCTGCTACACTCAGGAGGTGAATTTCAAGCGTAATTATTAAAATTAAAATATTCTTGGTGTCCTGTCTAAAGTCACCTCACATGCCCCCAGGGACCTGCATAGTGCACCTCAGGAAACACTGCTATGATGTGTATGAAGTGCACGGGGTCTGTATTCAATAAGTGCTCAATTAAGAGTATCGACAGTCTAACTCCCTTGCTTCTTCCAGAATGCTGCCTCAAAACACAGGACGGGCTCATTCCTACCCGGGGCCCATGGAGGAGTATTTTGATCTGGCCCGTGCTGTAGCCCTGCTGGTCTCCGTACCATCTGAATACAGCCACGTTTACTCCCCCTGTGGTCTCTGCTTGTTTGTGACCTCAGATGCTCTCTCTTGTTTTTGCCCAGAATATTCCTTATAGACAACTTTCCCGAAGCCTCCAGACAGTGCCATTGCCTTTCTCCCAGCAGCATTTTAGGGCTGGAAGGGTCTAACATTTTTGTACCTTAATTACTGAGGCCATTGAAGTTTATGCATTTCAATGTCTGTCTTCCCTTTCCTGGGCAGGAACGATCTTACTCATCAGTGTATCGGCAGTTCCTCGAAAAAGGCCTGGAATCGAGATCAGCCTGTCTCCAAAGCTCACTGCTTTCCCAGGGTGTAGCATCAACAGACGTAATGACATTTATACGCACATATTTTGAAAGGGTTTAAGAGACTCTTCCGGGACAGGTAGAAAGGGAATTTAATAATACATTTCCTTCCAAAGTTCTATGTTCATATTTAAGGGGAGATGTCGGGGATTCTTAGGGGATCAGAATGCTTTGGAGCTGGACGGGTCCAATCCATTTATCTTACTAAGGGGAACACGGGACTCAGAATGGCCAGGTGATTGTAGAAATTACACAGCCTGGAAATGCAGCGAACACAGAATTGGTTGCTAAGCTCTGTGTCTCACTTCTTGCGATGCTGACAGGGATGATAGGAAAAGCTGATTTGTAATTATTTCAAAGAAACAAAGTCACCAGTCAGGATTTCCAAGCCATCTTGTAAGTCAAGAAGGCCTTACCCTGTATTTCCTCCTTATCTCACTTTCCCTCAGGGCGTTTCCCCAGTGATCTCAGCTGGGGATGTTAGCACAGGCCAGACCTGCCCACCCAGAAAGATGAGGGATAGACTTGACAGTGCTGAGTGTACGTGTTCGGGCGGGGGGGAGAACCCCAAAAGCCTAAATTTAGGAGTTATTCCCAAGAACTGACACATAGCCTTATTCAAATTCCTAAGAACTTTAATAGGAGAAACTTACATATATGGGCAAAGCAGCTGTCTGCTCCCAGTGGTGGCCGGTTGGGAAAAAATCCACACCCTCGTAGAACAGGGTCTCTCTCTCTTTTTTTAAAAAATAATTATTTATTTTTTTTATAGAGGGAAGGGAGGGAGAAAGAGAGAGAGAGAGAGAGAAACATCAATGTGTGGTTGCTGGGGGCCGTGGCCTACAACCCAGGCATGTGCCCTGACTGGGGATCGAACCTGCAATGGTTTGGTTCACAGCCCGCGCTCAATCCACTGAGCTATGCCAACCAGGGCAGGGTCTCTTTTTTATAGGGGATTAGTAGTAAAACCACATGGTGGGTAGTCATGCAGACCACCAGAAAGAACAACAGGCAGTTTTCCACATTCTATGTATTCATTAACCTCCTTCCTGGGGGCATGACATTTATTTTGGGGCAGCATTCCAGCTTTCTGGGTAATCAGTCAAGACTGAGGCTACAGAGCGTTAAACAGTCACAGAAGTTTAAATAGGGAGTCCAGCATTTCCCAGACACCTTTCCCATTGGAGCCACATTGCATCTCTGACTTCCCCTACAGTTGGTCACGGTTGACTAGAACTGGGCATGTTTATGCTGCTTTTTACTCATCTATGTTATATCTGTGCTTGAGACCTGTGGCTAAAAATAGGTACAATAAAATCTTGTAAAATATAATTGTTATTTCTTGTGTAGACTTGTATTTTTGTAGTACTAATTATGTTTCCCCTGACATTCTGCCAGCAAGCTATCCCCCCACCTACCCATTCATTCATTCATTCATTCATTCATTCGTCTGTCCATCCATCTATCCATCCATCCATCCAGGTATCCAACAAACACCTATGGGGTACATATTTTGGTCCAGGAACTTTGCCAAGCACGGTTTTTCTTTGGTGTCTCACATTCTCCATGAGAGGTAGGTCATTCCATCCCCATAGAAATGAATGAAATAAATAAGGACCTGAGCTGGCTGAATACGACAGTGGCAGCCTCCCAGGTACTTGGGTACAGAGGAAAGGGACTACTTTTTGTTAAGTCCCAGATATTTGCTTGCCACCTTCATAAATCTTATCCCATGAATCCTCACAACCACTACAGAATTGATATTTTCATACTATTTTACAGATGGGGAAGCTGAGGCTTGGAGGAGTTCTGTGATTATTTTTTAAGATTTTATTTATTTATTTTTAGACAGAGGAGAAGGGAGGAAGAAAGAGAGGGAGAGAAACATCAATGTGTGTTTGCCTCTCATGTGCCCCCTACTGGGACCTGGCCTCGCAACCCAGGTATGTGCCCTAGACTGGGAATCGAACCGCGACCCTTTGGTTCACAGGCCAGCACTCAATCCACGAGCCACACCAGCCAGGGTGGTTCTGTGATTTGTAATGGTAGAAGAGCTAGCAGAATAATGTTTAAACCCAGATCTGTCTTAGTAAAGTGGGTCCCTTTTCTTCTCTCTTTCCCCCATGGAACTGTGATTTTGCTCAAGCTCCTCTAGGCACTGTCCTAGCTTTGGTGTGTGCTGGTGTAGGAGTCTCTTGAGGATCACAGCAGCTGGCAAGGGGCCCTGCCCTGCCGCATCTGGCTTCCTGACTGAGCTGAGGGCTCAGACATCCAGCAGCAGAGTGGCTCCTGTGGTCAGTGAGGGAAGCACTCCTGCAGGTGGACGGTGGACGTGAATGAAGTGCTTCGGAAAACTTTGGAAGCCAGAAAGTCATTGCCACTGAAGCTAGAAGGTGCCTTAAGTGGTCACCTGGATCTTGACAGCTCTGTCAAGAGGAGGGAAGGAGGTAAACACTCAGTGGTTACGAACCGCTCATTGTGTCCAGGGCACTGTGAGGGGAACTTCACATCATTACGGGCAGAACTGACTCTTCCCTCTGTCTGAATCACTTTTTCCCCCAGATATCTTTACTCCCTTGACTTCTTCAAGGCGTTACTCAAATGTCCCCCTCTCAGTGAGGTCTGCCTTGACCACCTTATTTAAAGCAGAAGCTTAGAATGAAATGATTCCCCAAGGTCACACAGTGAACGGCTGGGTCTGTGTGGCTCCTTGCTTCCTATTTTACACTGGCTTCCTCTGTCCACATCCTTCACGATGTCTACATGTGAAGGTCCATATCTTCCATCTTCCAGACAAGAAAAGCAAGTATCAAAAAGGGGAAACGACTTGACAAGGTAACTTGATAGAAGAGGGATGCAGAGATCTTCCACTACCTCCATTTTGCCCGACACTTCTCTCACACACTTTTCTGTCTGAATGCATGTTCTTTTCTTTAATCTTCTCTGGCCTTTTCCCTAACAGTTCTAGGGTTCCATATCCTCGACTTCTTTTGTATCTTTTTCTGTATGTATTAATTTCACATCTACATAAAGGACATAATACATATATTGGGCTGTGGACCTCATTCCAAGTCTCATTTTTCCCCCCAATTCCACTTGGCATTGTTTTTATAATTTAACTATGTTGTAGTGCGTACATCTGGTTCATTGATGCCAACCTCTGCTCCATCACCCTCCACTGTGTGCATTTACATCTTACTTACCTATTCCCCTGCTAATGGACACTCAGGTTGCCTTCAACTCCTTCGAGCAGATGCTTCCCCATGTTCTCCTAAGAATGAATGTAAGAATATCTCTGGGATGCATACCCAGGAATGACATTCCCAGGTCGTAGGCTATACTCATACTTAATGGAATGAAGAATTGCCAAGTAAGTCACTTCTTGAATGGCTGCCCCAGCCTACACTCACTCCCATGAGTAGTTACATGAGAGTTCCTATTTCCCCAACCCGCCATCCACCCTTGGCATTGTCCAACTTTCAAACTGTTGGTAGGTGTGAAGTGAAATTTTGTTTTTAGTTTGAATTTCTCTCTGGTTACTAGTGGGTCTGTAATCTGCACTCTTTAGTCATTTGAGTTTGAATTCTGACTCCAAAGCCTGCACAGTGTCACACAGTGATCAGTAAAGGGGCCTCTGGGGCCATGTGACCAGGCTCAATTTCTGGCTCGCCTAGTCTGTGATTTGGGGCAGACTATTTGGCTCTCTGGGCTTCTGTTTCTTCATCTCTAAAATGCGAATAGTTTCACTGTTGACATAATAGCAGAGTTTTGAGGATTTAAAATTCCTTAGTGCCTGGCAAGGAGTGAATACTTAGTGGCTGTTGGGTTCTATCCAGATAGGTGGTGGCGTTCTCTCTGCAGCCTCCCTTTCCCTCCAGCCCACAACCCCATTCCCTTTGCCCCTCTTCAAAAAGTTTATATTGTGTAACTCCAAATTTTCCTTCGAAATGTGAAACTGTAAAAGAGAGGAACAGAGTGTGACTAGTCCGGCTTTGTTTTTATTTAACTGCCTAGGTCATTCTAAAAATCATGTGGAGAGTGTTTCAAGAATTGCCACATGTAAGAATCTGGGGATTTTTGACTTCTGGAAGGAAGTAATGAATCAGTTCCTTAAAAGAAATTATGGGGTATCCAAGGACACTCCAGAGGAAAAAGGCAACCCACTGAATGAGAGAAATTTTTTGCAAATCATATATCTGGTAAGGGATTGATATGCAGAATAGATAAAGAACTCCAAAAACTCAAAGTGAAAAAAGCAACTCAATTAAAAAATGGTTAAAGGACATGAATAGACATTTCCCCAAAGCAGATCTACAAATGGCCAATAGACACAAGAAAAGATGCTTAATATCACTAATCATTAGGGATATACAAATCAAAATCACAAAGAGATAAAACCAGAAAACAAGTGTTGACAAGTGGAGAAATGGAAACACTGTATTGCTGGTGGGAATGTAAAATGGTGCAGCTGCAGTGAAAAACAGTATACAGTTCCTCAAAAACTTAAAATAGAGTTACCATATGACCCAGTAAGTAATTCCACTTCTGGATATACAAGCAAAAGAATTGAAAGCAGGGACTTGAACACCAAGACTTGTAGAAGCAATATTCCCAATAGTTAAAGGTGGA
This sequence comes from Tonatia bakeri, assembly GCA_004024845.1. Taxonomy (NCBI): domain Eukaryota; kingdom Metazoa; phylum Chordata; class Mammalia; order Chiroptera; family Phyllostomidae; genus Tonatia; species Tonatia bakeri. Next base: position 144,267 of record PVIA01001251.1, read on the forward strand.
AGCAACCCACCTCCATCAAGGGATGAATGGATAAACAAAATGTGGTATAGACACACAACAGAATACAACACTGCCCTAAAAGGAAGGAAATTCCGACACACGCTAGAACATGGACGAACCTTGAAGACATTATGCTAAATAAAACAAGCCAGACAAAGAACAAATACTGTATGGTTCCACTTATATAAGATTGCCTGGAGTAGTCAAATTCCTAGAGACGTACAGTAGAACCTGCGGTTGCCACGCGTTGGGGAGAGGGGCATGGGTATGTGTAGTTTGATCGGTATGGAGTTTCATTTTGGGGGGATGAAAAATTTCTGGAGATGGTTGGTGGTGATGTTTGTACACCAGTACGAATGTACTTAATGTTGATAAACTGTACTTAAAAAATGGTTAAAATGGCAATTTTATGTTGCCACACACACACAAACTTTTTAAAAAGAGAGAAGATAGGAAATGAGAAAGAAATGATCAAACTCTTCACCTGCCCTTTGATCCTTTTTGATCCTAGAAAGAAATGAGGTGAGAAGGGAGAAATCGAGGCTCCCAAAGGAGACTTTTTCACAGTGGGCCCACCACGTTCAAGGTGGTGCTACCTGCCGTTGATTCACTAAGCTCTGCTTGAGTTACTGGGTGTGTAAGGGCTTGGTCAATAAAATTCTTTCTTTTTAAAATTTTAATTGATTTTATTATTACAGATGTCCCGATTTTTTCCCCTTTGCACCCTTCCACCCAGCACTCCCCACTCCCTCAGGCAATCCCCACACCATTGTTCATGTCCATGGGTCATTCGTCTAAGTTCTTTGGTTTCTCCATTTCCTATAGTGTACTTTACATGCCCATGGCTATTCTGTAACTACCAGCTTGTACTTCTTAATCCCATCACATCTTCACACATTCCTCCACTCCCCACTCCCATCTGGTAACCATCAAAACCCTCTCCATATTTGTGATTCTGTCTCTGTTCTTGTGTGCTTAGTTTGTTCTTTAATTTAAGTTGTTGATATACATGTATTTATTGCCATTTTATTGTTCCTAGTTTTGATCTACTTTTGCTTAAGTAAGTCCCTTTGACATTTCATATAATAATGGTTTGATGATGATGAACTCCTTTAGTTTTTTCTTATCTGAGAAACTCTTCACCTGCCCTTTGATCCTAAATGATAGCTTCACTGGGTAGAGCAATCTTGCCTGTAGGTCTCTGCTTTTCATGACTTTGAACACTTCTTGCCAATTCCATCTAGCCTGCAAAGTTTCTTTTGAGAAATCATCTGACAGTCTTATGGGAACTCTCCTGTGGGTAACTAACTGCTTTTCTCTTGCTGCATTTAAGATTCTCTCTTTATCTTTAACCTTTGGTATTTTAATTATGATGTATCTTAGAGAGGGCCTCTTTGTGTCCATCTTGTTTGGGACTCTCTGAGTATTCCACTGTAGATGTTATGGAACATGCATTTAACCTAGGTAGTGCTGAAACAATTCTAATTTTGTGTTTGCTTGTGTACTCATTTGATTAATGCTTTTCTCCCCAACACAACCTACAAACTACTAGCCTACAGACTCCAGGAGAGCAAGGGTTTTGTCTGTGTCTGTTCACCATTAAATCCCTAGTACCTTGTTCTGTAGGCACTAAATGTCTCTTAAAAACATGGATGCACATGCTCATTTTCAGATCAGGACACTGAGGCTTGTTCCAAAGTCACAGAGCCAGGAGTGGATAAAACCCCCAAATGTGATGCCAAGACCTACCCTTTCTTCTTTTCACTCTGCTGTCCTCTGAAATGGGGAATGGTTGGATTCTTGGTGTGCAGTTCTAGAAACTTCATCTGCTTCCTAAAGACTTTGGAAATGGATCTGAAAACTCTGATGGTGTGCCCAAACTTTTAGAAGTGGGAAATTCTCCTTTTCCTTTCTTTCCTATTATATCTCCTTTTCCTCCCTCCCTCTGTCTTTCTCCATACTTTTGTTACTCCTTCCTACTTTCCAAAACATGTACAAAGTTGCCCATTGCTAGACTCTTTTGTGGAAGATGGTGACATTGAGATCCATCAAAATCTAGTCTGTTAGAGGTCTAGGTCAGTAAATAAATTCCATTCCAGTATGGTTTTCTCCTCTAAAAAGATGAACATTGGGCCCTGGCTGGTGTCGCTCAGGGGACTGAGTGCCGACCTGAGAGCCAAGGGGTCACTGATTCGATTTCCAGTTGGGGCACATTCCTGGGTGCAGGCCAGGTCCCCAGTACAGGGTGTATAGAGGCAACCATACATTGGTGTTTCTCTCCCTTTCTTTCTCCCTCCCTTCCACTCTCTGTCTAAAAATAAAAAATATATAAAGTCTTTAAAAAAATGAACATTGGCTGTGGCTGGTGTGGATCAGTGGATTGAGTGCTGGCCTGTGAACCAAAGGTTTGATTCCCAGTCAGGGCACATGCCTGGGTTGCGGGCCAGGTTCCCAGTAGGGGCCTGTGAGAGGAAACCACACATTGATGTTTCACTCCCTTCCTTCCTCTCTCTCTACAAACAAACAAACAAACAAACATCATCCTTACTACATCAGTCAAAGTTTTTGGATGCAAAACTGAAACTGTCTCTGGAATGGACTTTATTAGAAGGACATTGAATGGAACCCAGCCTCAGGAAACAGCAGTGTGGGGAAATAATGGAGCCAAATCCACATTCTAGGAACTAGGTGGTGAGCACATTCCCACTGCCCTTCTAAGACTGTCCCTTACGATTCACAGACCAGGTGGGAGCATCTCATGAACCAAACATGGCTCACCTCGCCAGACTCAGCTGCCTAGATGCAGGGAGAGGAGATAACTGCCCCATTTCAGGGCAAAATGAGAGTTGGCACTCAGAACCCTTAACACTGTTGCCCTCATTTCCTTGTGTTTCTTGAGAGGCATCAGGGCCAAAGAACCTCTTGGGAGGTTGTCTATCCATCAATCCTTGGACAATGATCAGCTGTTGAGTAGCAAGGCTGGAACTTGAATTTGGGTCTACAGTGGCAGTTACGGTTCTTGGTTGCAAGTCAGACACAACCTCCGCCAATTTTCAGCAAAAGAGAATTTATTGGAAGGATGTGGATGGGGCTGGAAGAATTAATGGGTAGCTGCAGAATCAAGTTTGGGGACAGACAAGAACCAAGGAGAGATGGAGGGCCTAGGATCAGGTTGCAGGCACACATTTGCTTGAGTGCCGGCCCCACCACTATGAAGAATGACCTCCAACAAGATCGTCTATCTCGGCTGCACTATCTCAAAATTCAAATTCTCAGGAGAAGGTTTAGCTTTGATGAGATTAGCTTTCATTATAGCTCTATTATAGGGAACCGATCAGTGTGGCATGGCAAATGTAGCCCAGCATTGATCCAGAAAATCAATCGAACTCGAGGTGGCACACAGGAGCCAGGTGTGCAGATCGGCTTTCCAGTGGGGGATCAGGCCGGCATTGTACTTGGGCTGCTATGAGACTTGCTTTTGCTAAAACTCCCTCACCCTGAGTTAAGATTGCAGAGTTAATGTATATCTCTGAAACAACTCCCTAAAGTCTATGCTAAGATGTCCCAAGGACAAAATGCAACCAAGCCATCATTTTTATCATTCCCTTGCATTTGTAACTTTTTTTTTTGGTTATCTGTAAGAAGTAATGACTTAACGTAAATCTAAGGATAATGAATGAGATCCTTTTTTGATGTAATGTGACTGGAAAGCAATACAATCCTGTCCAGGCAAGGGTCGAGGCTCTCTCCCCTTGAGAGAGCGGCCATGCCGTCCCTTTTTCTCCACAGGACTTCTGCAGTCTGTGTGAATTTGTTTGTCGCAGCCACAACACGGCGGGCTGGTGTCTGCACCACTCTATCCTCCAGGGTAAGAAGGATGTGGCGTCTTCGGTAGGACGGGTCTTTTGGAGTTATTTTTTCATCAAGGCTGCAAAGCAAATTACGGTAGTCCCCCCTTATCTCTGGGGAATATGTTCCAAGACTCCCATCGGACGCCTGAAACCTCAGATATGTCAAACCCCATATATAGAGGTATCATTTTTTCCCTTATGTACATTCCTTTTTTTTTTTTTTAAGATTCTGTTTATTTTTAGAGAGGGGAAGTGAGGGAGAAATAGAGGGAGCGAAACATCCATGTGTGGTTGCCTCTCACATACCCTCTATGGGGGACCTGGTCTGCAACTTAGGCATGTGCTCTAGACTGGGAATCAAACCAGCAACCCTTTGGTTTGCAGGCCGGCACTCAATCCACTGACCCACACCAGCCAGGGCCCTTTAAGTACATGCCTATGAGAAAGTTTAATTTATAAATTAGGCACATACCAGATAACAATAACTAATAATAAATTCTAACAATTATAACAATGTACTGTAATATGTTATATGAAGGTAACATTATTAAGTAAAATAAGGGTTACTTGAGCACTGCAATACCATGACAATCGATTTGATAACTGAGTGACTGGTGGATAACTGAGTGGCTACTAAGCGACTAATGGGCAGGGAGCTAACAGGGCATGGACGTGCTGGACAAAGGGATTACTCACATCCTGGGTGGAATGGAGTAGGATGGAGCCAGATTTCATCATGCTCCTCAGAATGGTGTGCAATGTAAAAACCTATGAATTGTCTATTTCTTGGATTTTTCTGTTTAATATTTTCAGACTATAGTTCACCCTGAGTATCTGAAGTAGCAGAGTGAAACCAAACATAAAGGGGCATTAGTGTAATATGGAAATATCAGTTATCTATTGCCACAATAATGGTGCTTAGCAAAAAATCGCATGCTTCGGAAGCATGCAATAACGAGTTTATACATCTGCTGGGCAGCTGGGCAGCTCTGTAGATCTTGTTTGGAGTTACTCACATGTTTGGAAGTTGGCTAGCTGTGGGCTGATCTAGTCTGACCTTAGCCAGAAAGACTAGGGCCTCTAGTTCTGCTCTTCCACTAGGGTAGCTCCGGCACATTCCCATGTGCAATGGCAGAAGAGTCCTTTTTAAGCCCTCTTGCATCACATTTGCTAATGTCCTACTGGCTGAAGCAAGTTATGTCACATGACTAAGACCAGTGTCAGAAACAGCACTGCAAAGTGTTGTGGCAAAGGGTGTCAATAAAGGGAAAGGTGAAAAGTCGGTACCATGTTTGAAATCCACAGGGGGAATGGTGCATGCCCCTACAAGGAGCCAATGTTTATGACAGCCATCCAAGTCCAAGTTCTTCCCATGGTCCACACTATCTGCATCCCCAGCCAAAGGAGCATTTCTCCAGGATGGATCTCCGTCCGCGTGCAATGGTATCAATGGAATGTCAGCTGTACCAGAGCAGAGAATTTTGTCAATCTTGTTACTACGTAAGCTCACTGCCTTGAACAGGGCTTGACAAAGAGTGGTTGAATGAGAATTACATTGTGAACTTTATGCATCTAACCAGGGTTTTTCACTTTGGTGGGGACATTGTATGCTATGGAGGAAAGGACTTAGATTTGAAGAAAAACCAACCTTGGTTAGAATCAGGGCTTTGTCACTTACTGTTGAGTGATCTTGGACAAATTATCCAGTCTTCTTGGGCCTCAGTTTCCTACAGTGGAAATCTTCTGGGGTGACTTCTTAGTGCCACCTCCCCATTTTCTGGTAATTGCCCTTCCAATCTTCATACGTTTAATGTGATAGGTCTTCTCGTATATTGTTACCCTGTCCCCCTTTCTCAACTCTGTCTCAACTGATTGGACCAGGAGTGTGGATCTGATTCAAAATTGGCCAATCAGAGCCTCCAGTCTTAGTCTGGTTGACCTTTTAAATGGAGGAGATAGGAACTCGGGAGCTGGCTATCTATGGGATAGAGCTGGTCTGTGGCAGGAGAGAAGACAAATCTCTCATTCCAGAGCACTTCTTAGGCCCACATACCTGTCAAACAGCCAGGTAGGTAGCTAGATAATCATTGGTGCAATGAGTAAGGTCATAGTCTCTGATTCCAAACCATGTTGGTGACTCAGCCAGGGTCATACTTAGTAGCTGTGTGACCCTGGCTGCATCATTTTACTTTCTGCACCCTCATTCTCATCTGTAAAGTGGGAATGACATTAATACCTATTTCATGGGGTTGCCTAATGATGAATAAAAGTGCAAATAACAATATCTAATATGTGGTGAGTACTAAGTAAACACTACCTGTTATTATCATCTGTGCCCTTGGGTTCCAGACCACATCTGATCCTTAAAATGAATCCCCCTTCCCCACCCCACTCCCCCCACCTTTTTTTAAGGAAAAGCTCACTTCAATGAATTGTTGATTCCCATGGGAAGAATCTGAATCTTGACATGCTATAAGAATTCAGTGTTTGCATGCTTCCCATCCTTTCTACCCCTGCCTTCCTCAGACTTCAACTATTTTCACTCACCTTGGCCAGGCTGGGGCCCAGTGAGGAAGATGGGGCTTCTGGTGTGGATGGCTTTGCCCACAGCTTGATTTGGCCCCTTTCCGAGATGGGTCTAATCTTTTCTGATAAGGTTGTTAGAACCACACATTTTGATACCTCGTTCTGCATTCAGAGGAGTGAGACATAGATGCTGAGGTGCCTTCCCCCAGGAAGACTCTCATCTCCAGATACACTCTGGATGTCTCACTGTTGGGGACATGACTCAGGGCAAAGCAGCCCTGGAGGGCGGGGTGGGGATAGATGGTAGCAGAAGGCTAAACCCAAATTTCTTCCTTTGTCCTCTGCCGGCACAGTCTTTTCCCTGGTCCTTGGGAGCTACATAAGAAGGGAGGAAGGTGTGCCACTGGCTTAAGAAGACTGGGGCAAGAGGCTTGGAGATGTAGACTGAGCTTCTTGGTTCATGTGATAATATTCCAGCGTGAAGACCGAGTGCATGATGGAGAGATTTCCTTCCTCTGGGCTGGCTTCCTCAGCCTCCCAGGCTCTGCTATTTGAGGCTCCTCCCCTAAGCCCACACAGCCCAGCCCCTGAGACCACCCTGGCAAGAACAGGAGGTATGTGCAAGTGGGGTGGGAGGTTCCAGAATCAGTTTTGCCTCCTGCATCCATTTGTTTCTGAGTGTGGCAAGCAGGAAGATGATCCCCAGAGGTGAGCCAGCTGTTGTCATTGTCCCTGCCCCTGCCCCTAATCTCCTGTGGGGAAAACAGTTATGGACACAGAAAAGAACATAAAGTGTCAGCGGATGCTTCTGGGGATTCATCAGTCCATGAGGCAGCAGCCTTCTCTTTCTAACAGGTTGACCCAGTTCTTGACTGGGATTCTGCCTCAGTTTCCCTACCTAGTTCTCCAGTTGCACATAAACATAGCTTCAGATTTTGCTTGTTATTTTTGTGAATGAAAATGGGGCTATGTATTAAATAATAAACCTGACAACCTCGGGGGGCCTCATGGCCCATCTAACAAGCTTAGTGACCAAAAGTAACCACACAGGATGGTCTGGCTGCAAATTCCTAATTGGGCAGGTCTTTGTGGGCAGTCACATCCCAGGCCGATAGCCTCCTTAGCAAAAGGAGGTCAATCTTTACCCTAAGTTAGCAAGTTAACTCTGTCTCCTTATGCATCGAGAATCACTTGTGTTTGAAATGTCACAGTAATTTTCTTTTCCTCCTCCTCAAAGGCACACAACCTAAGGAGCATAAGACCACTGGGCACGAGACCACAGAATCCCCGTTGTCATCTTGTTTCCCAAATGACATCTCCATGCGCTGTAAATGCTAACCATTAACTATCCTCTACCCATTGATGTAAAAAAGGTATGCATTTCTCCATGGTGCCTTTTTGCCAGTCCTAGAGACTTCCCAGCTTTGCCTTCTCCTGCCTCCTTAATCCACCACCAATGGATTTATTTTACACACCTTCCTTAGGTCTTCTCCTTTGAGTCTAATGTATTAAATAAGCTGTGAAACTGCCATTCTCCTGAGTATTTGAGATCTTGCTCCCCGGCATATGTCATCAGTTTCGCTCAAACAGACTCATAAACATTCTCTTTAGGTTTGGATATTTCTTACCTCGACACCTTCCTCTTGGTCGCACCAACCAAACACCTGCCAAGGTCACACCAAGTTCCTCACCCCTCCTTGCATCCCAAACCTGGACTGCCTGACTTCCCGTACAGGAGGTGCCACTAGAGCTGGGTGGGAGTGCCTAGACCCACCCACCAAACGTCCTCCCTGCCCAGCCCGTCAGTCCCTGTGCTGAGCCAACTACAGTAATTATATTGAGTCTGTCAAAGAGTCAGGCTGGGGAAGGGGCATGGCCCTAGAATCAGACATTCCAGGCTAGGATTCTGAGACTGTTATCATTTACTAGTTGTGTAACCTTGAGCTGGCTACCTCCCCACTCTGAGTCTCAGTTTCCACACCTGTCAAAGAGGCTTATAATCCCCTGCCTCGGAGCTGGGGGATTTAATGAGATGACCTACCTGCGGTTCCTCACACATTGCCCTCTCTTCACACACCACTGTAGGAGGAAAAGGAGTTCTGTATCATCATTCCTCCTCAACTATTTAAATTGTCCTTTGCCCTGAAGCTTTTCATAGCCTACTATCAGTTCAAGATCTTAGCTCAGTGCTGAGGGGCCAGGTCTGGGAACAGGAAACTGCACACTGGAGCAGCCAGTCACTGGGGACAGAGGCAGCCAGACACAGTGGCGGAGGGTGTGACCCTGGAGGCAGACTGCTGGGGTTCAAATCCCAGGTTTAACTCTATTGAGTTATTAGCAAACTGCAGTATTTCCTGTAGCCTCAGTTTTCCTATTTGGTTTATGAGGGGTAAAACAGCAGCATATACTGCATAGAATTTTCTTGAGGATTAAATGAAATAATCTGTCAGGTTTAAAACATGGAAACTTCCACAAAGCACACACTCAAAACACCTTTGGTACATAGGCCATTTCTAAGGTTTTGCTACTTTGCTTTTTTCTTTTTTGTATAACTTAATTAGGGTAATGCTCCAGAGAGGAACTGCTGCCTCCTGAAATATTTCACCAAATTGCTCTTTAAAGGATTGTGCCGGTTACCATGTCACAAGCACACTGTGTAAGCACTGGTGTTACCATATCTCCACTAGCACTGACCTTTATAACTATTATAAGTTTTTACTCATCTACAGGTGTCTCACGGTTGCCTTAGTTTTTGTCTCTTTAACAGAAAAGGTGAACAAGGTATGCCAATAAAGTTTTTGGAACTGGGGAGGTATAATTTCCTTGAAGAGGGAACTCAGAAAGGAAAAAAACATACACACACTTTGTAAATAGCTTGAAAATTGAGGATGTTGTTCTTCCTCTCAACTGCTGTCACTTCTCTTTTCTGAGACACCCATTTCTATGTATGTCACTCAGTTCCCTTGGCTTTGCCACTTGCAGCTCGGGAATGTAGAAGTGTCCCCAAACGGTGACAATTTAGAAGCCCGAGGTAAACTTTTGATGAAACCTCAGATGGACCTCTACGTTTCTTTGAACATGCATTTTATTATTACAATTTTCAGACTCAGAGGAGAAATGTAAATTTCTCTAGAAAATTAGTGAAGATGATGAAACTCAGTTTATCTGTCTGTAAAATGGGTGGGGGGAGGCTGGGATGAGGCCATCTCCAAAGGACTTAGCGTTTGAAAGGGAACAGCTTCATGGGCCTACAAAGACCTGCCAGGACTTGATTGGCTAAACATTTCTTGGGAGGAGGAGGACTTAAGCCAAGACCCAGGAACTTATAGGATAACAGAGAGTTAAGAATTCAAGGAAAGGGAATTGGATACTGAGTAGATCAGAAACCATAGACTCACAGTCCCCCACACCCCACCATAACCTTAGAGATATTGGGAGGGACTCTGGATTTCCCACTCCCCAGGGTCTGAAAGTCCAAGACAGTTTTATTAAACTTTCTCCTTCTTAGCAGCCCCTTGCTTTCCCCCCTTTAATGGAAATTATATTTGCATTCTTTTTCTTTGGCAGTCTCACTTGTTACTGTCTCCCTTACTAGAACATAAACTCTAAGAAGGCAGGGAATTACATGTGTCTCATTCATTGTTGTATCTCCTCCAGTTTCTGGAAGATGCTAGGTGTTCAAGAAACATTACTGAATTAAAGGCGACCCTGGTGGGCTAGAGATATAGGGATCATCCAGCCTGTCAATCCTTGGGTTACATACATACATTTGATTAAAATGGTCCTATAAAATATATAATTGGTTGAGACAGGATTTGAAAAAGAAAATCTGACTCCAGAATCCATGTGTGTAACTGAAGCATTACAGTTGTGCAGAGGAAGACAGTGCAGCCAAGTTCAATCCACGTGGCAGAACAATATCTATTGATATGGAAGAATACTTACAATACGTCAGTGAATGAGGACATTAGGCTTCGATAGACAGCACTTACTAACCAGAGTTATTGGGAGAATTAAATGAGTTAATGTGTGAAAAGCACATAGGACAGGGGCTAGCACATGGAAAATTCTTGATATGTGTTGCCAAAAAGTTAGTGAGCTATCTCTCATCTTCAGGATTTCTCAGGGGAAGTCAACCCCAGGGCCACAGTGTGGAGAGACAGCCTGTCATTGAAGAACTGCCTCCTTGGGCTTGAAATAATGTAGGGTACACCTCTCCACGTCACTCCCCATCCTGGGGGATGGGAACAGTGTACAGACAACAGTTGTCTGCGAAGATGTCTCTTCACCAAATCCTCTTCCTCCTCCATATTCTCACCACCTTTTAATATCCGTGATCTGCTTGAGAGGTCCAAGAGTGGTAAAACCTCTTCTACCTTTTCCTTTGTAACTGCTGCATGGGAGGAGGCCTCACTTTCACTTTGGGGTAAGAAATCCACGTTATTGGCATCTCTTTAGAAACGGAAGGAAGGAAGGTCCCATTGCCACCTTCTATTTCATGGTTGCAACTATTGCCTTGGGTTCCATGAGACCCCTGGGTTTTCATAACACATTCTTCCCTTTTACAGTGGGAGTGGGTTTCTTCTGCTTGCAAACAAGTGACTGCTGACTAAGGCACACGCCCTGACAACTGGAGCTTGGAGGGGAGTTCCTCCTGAAGTGGGTGGGAGTAAGAGGTTCCTCCAGGGCAGAGAGTTTGAGTCAGAATCCCTCACGAGTTCAAAGGCCTGAAATAGGGTAGAAAATGGAAGACAGAGTAAAGGGGCAGGGGCAGGGCCCCACAGCTGAACTTCAGTTGAAGAGAAGGTTGAGTTGGGAGTGGGGTGATGCCCTGGGCGATGGCCCACTACTCTTTTCACGGTATTGCTTTCTGGACTCCACAGCCTATGAGGTGCAGTTGGCTTGAAGGGACAAGGTCAGAGAGTGCAGGCCCTGCTATGTCCAGCCCTCTAGCCTTTTGTTGAATCAGTTTTGAAGTGGGATTATACAGCCAGAAGATTTGACTCTTGATTTTATCAGCTACCACTGGCTTTGTCTGAAACAGTGCCAATTAGCCCTGCCATTAGCCACGTGGGAACACATATGAGCAGGTGAAGGGGCAGAGTTCCAGGCAAGGCGTGTCTCGGCTGTCCCAGGTATGCCTTTAAGGGGAGGAACAGTTGCAGGGGGAGGAGCCGACAAGGCACCCCTCCAGCGGTTCGCGTTCCAGACTTTTTTTTTTACTTTACTGTGGTGTGGATTCCCAATTCCGATTTCTCGATTATCCCCAGTTCCTGGGCTGTGACCTTTACAGGTTAGACTTTTTCTTGTCCCATCTCCTCCCCCCTCACCTGTTGGTCGGTTTTACAGAAGGAAAGGGTCACTGGTTCCCGCCTGTCCTTGCCATTTCAGACCGGATTGGCTCCCTCGAGCTCCCGGCCCGCTCTGAAGGACCTGCTGGACCCTACTTACGGGTGCCGCTCGGCCAGGACGGTCTGTACCTTGTACCTTCGTCGGTCTCCTCACTCATAGTGCGGGAGGGAGCAGCGCAGTTAAAGCACAGGACCTGGCGTCCGAGTGCTTGGGCTCCAACGCCGACTCCCCTTGGTGTGAGCTGGGTCATTCAGGGCAAGCTGCCCTGGGTCCCAGTTTCCTATTCCGTAAAATGGGGATGAGGATAACAATGCCTAACTCATAGGGCCGTGGAGAGGACTAAACTGAGTTCATGTGCATAAAGTCGTGGATACTAAACTCACTACGATGGGTGGGATGGACAGTCCTGTACGACGAAAAGTTGTCTCACCCAAAATGCCATTAGTGCCCCTGGCTGAGAGACACTGGCTGTGAGTACGGGTCCTGAACGCCGAGCTGAGTCACAGACCCACCACTTACTGGTGTTGTGACTTTACACGCAACTGTCCTGTGCCTCCGTTTTCTGATGCAGGAACAAAAATAAGAACAATGATAGCCGACCTACCTCACAGGGTTGCCTCGAGGCTTCAAGGAGTTAATATATGATATATGTTATGATCTACATATTTTATGTGTTTGTATATACTAAATGTTTGAAATGTTTTAAGTACATCTTAGGACAAGCCCTGGCACATAGCTAGCTGCACATTTCAGCAGCAGTTTCTATCATCTGTTCTCTTTATCGGATGCTGCAGGCATATGCCATTTCACAACCGGAAGTGGTATATGACACATTGTAAGTATTTTTTCCCCATCATAAAATAAATCCTTTTTGACTGCTTCCTTGGAAAGTTCTCCACAGGAAAGTTTCCCTCAAGAGGTCGATGTTTCCTTGTATCTACTAGTCGGAAGAGTGATGAGAGAAGACACTCTCCGTAGTGCGAGGAAGGGAAACCAGTCGTGTCCTGGACAGGGATGCACCGGACCAGGCAGAAGAGCCCAGGCATCTTGGACAGAGAGGGCCCAACGCAGAGAGCAGGTCCCTTCTCACAGTACTAGTCCAGGCGATGGAGACATTTTGGGGGAGGGAGAAGGGGGAAATCTAGATGAATTCAGTCAGGGGCAGGAAGTACATAGGTCTCATGAGGAACTAGAACCAAGAACTGGAAACTTCAGAATAGATGCAGACTCCCACTCGCCCTCACCGCTCCCTCTCTAGTCCTAGTCAGCACCCTAGGCCTGGCCATCGCAGTCTCCTGCCTGCACTGTTGTGACGTTCTCTGCTTCTCTCCTTGTCCCCCACAACCCGGTCTCCAAGCAGCCGGAGTGACTGCGTACAACGTAATATGACTGTGTTGTTTCTCTGCACAAAATCTTTCAGTGGTTTCCTGTTATACCCGAGGGCAGGAATTCACTGCTGTGTCCCTGGGGCTGGCACATAGTAGGTACTCAGTAAATGTATTGAATGACTGAATGGAAATGCACCACAATTCAAAGTAGAATGCTTCTCTCCTTCTCCCTCTGAGGCTACAGGGTCCCTTGCACTCTTAGCGAGGCCTCCATTCACATGGCACAAAGTGGCCCACCTGAAGCTGTGTCACTGCCCAGCTCCAGCACCACCTGCTAACCCATCTCAGAGCCCTAATTCTAAATTTTTAGGAAAGAGAAGTTGATTGGTCCAGCTTGGGGGAGGGGTCCACCTGTCCATTCCGTTATGGCTGGGGACGGTTGAGGCCCACTCCCGGAGGAAAGGCATTTTCAGGGAAGAGGAGCATGGCTGGCAGGCCATCCCTGAGACTGGGGCCTGGGCTCAGGTGTGGGGAATCCTCAGTTCTCGTGGAGTCCAGGAGGAGGCTTGGGTGGGCAGTTACACCCTGTCAAGAAGATCCCAAATAGAATCGAGGAAATGGAATAGATATAATACATTAGCTACTCTTTTTATTGAATGATTGAACCACGTGCCAGGAACAGTTCTCAGAACTTTATGGGTATCAATTCAATCTTCCCAACAGTGCTATGAAGTGGACGCTATTATCCCCATTGCAGAGATGAGGAAGGGGAGGCGCAGAGAGATTGTCAGTCACAGAGCCAGAATTCTAACTTAGCATTCCAACTCCAGACCGAACTTGTTCCTCAACCATTGAACCAAGATAAGGGTTCCCCTTTTATAGTGAGGAGAATGAGGTTTGGAGAGATAAAGTGAAAAATAAAACAGTACCAAGGTCACCTGGCTACAAAGTAGCAAAGCCGTGATTGCAACAGCCCTGCAGCCCTTTGGCCAAGCTTCCCCATCACCTAGCTCACTACTATTTTTTTAAAGCTTCATTCAGATGTAATTCACATACCATACAATTCACCTCTTTAAAGCGCACAATTCAGTGGTTTTGGTACAGTCACAGATGTGCACAACCATCACAGTCAAGTTGCCCGCTACAGTTTAGTGGGTAACTCCATCCCAAAGAGGGGAAGTGATTGGCAAATAGTCACACAGAGTAGGTGGCAGAACTCAGGCCACTGTCCCGACCACTGTGAGAATGTTTCTGGAAACCCCACAAGCAAACAACTGTGCCAGAAATGTTTGTTATGGTGCAATCATGTGGAGCAGAGGTAGGAGGAGACAGGACAAGAAAGTCCCCAGTCCCCACCCCATGGAGACAGGGACTGTCCAAAACTGAAACTCTGGTCTTTGTGGCCTCCTCTGCCTACACAGACAACTGCTTTTCTTGATTCTCCTCTTTACTCCTTTGACAAAATATCATAGTCCTTTCAGCCTCAGTTTGAATATCTCCTCCTCCAGCCCTGGCCAGGTAGCTCACTTGATAAGAGCATACGCCAAGGTTGAGAGTTCGATCCCCGATTAGGGCACATACAAGAATCAACCAATGAATGCATAAATAAGTGGAACAACAAATCGATGTTTCTCTCTTTCTCCCTTCCTTTCTCTTTCTAAAATCAATAAGCAAACATCTCTTCCTCCAGAAAGCCTTTCCTGGTTCACACTCCCAGGCTGGGCCAAGCGCTCTCCTGTGGTACTTGCTGGGCCCCTTTCTCTGTCACAACAGTATGCTCCTCTCTGTCTTGGCCCCTCTGCCTTTGCTCACTTCCCCCAGTGCTATGTGCGTGCACTTCGGAACTAAAAAGGCATAAATTTAAATCCAGGCTCTGCCATGTCCTAGCTCTGTGACCTTGGGCAAGCCCAAAGTAGGCCTTCCAAACTTTCCAGTTTCTTTCGCTCCTTCATTTTGGCATAGTTCTAAGAAGGTGCCTATTAAGCCTCAGATTGCATGGGAATCCTGGGGTCCTGATGTCCTATAGCCTTTTGGGATGGAGCACACACATTTTAGTTACTCAGCCTGCTTTCCTATGGGCAATCATTCCTCCTTCCCCCACTTCAGTTCAGTCTTTACGGTTTTGGTGGTTCTGACCACAAGTCCCAGCAGTAAACAGAAGATCCAAAGTTGGCCAATTCAAGTTCTACATCCTTTGTTTCCAGTGATTAGTCCAGGGATGGTCCTGTGACTTCATCAGAATCCCTTCGTGAGTTTTGTCATTGGAACATTAGAAGAAAATCTCTCTCTCTCCCACCCCCTGTCATGATTTACGTGGCATTGAAGGCTTGGCACTGCCAGCGGCCATCTCGCTGCCTGTCAGAGTAAAGCCGAGCCAAATCAAATAAACCTGAAAGAGGAAAGAGAGCTCTGATGCCCCCCTGGATCCAGACATGCCTGAAGTCCCTGGGGACTCTCATCCTCCTTAAGTCAGTCTATGCTGGATTTCTGACATGAGCAACCAGAAAGCATGGGCTCGCTTTAACACACAAACGGGGGGCCGGCTTTAACGGTGGCCTGAAGACGAGCTCGCAAACTGCAGATAGCAGGTTGAGCTGCTGCATTAACCAAACCTACAACTCATCTAATTTACAACTTCTTGTTATGAGAAATAATAAAATTTCTTTAATTTTGAATTGGGCTTTTAAAAAGAAATCCATGTAACCAAAACCATCTTTAACTTGATTTCCAGCCATCTCCCCCCATTTCCTGTGATTCTGGCAAGGGATGGAGTAAAGGTGGGGCAATTCCTTTTGCTAGCCCCAGAAGAGTTTATTTCTTAGTTACTCTTGCTCCTTTGATGCCATTTTTTTTTTCTCTTGCAGGCCCTCTCAACCCCTTCTGGATACATTCCTTCATTCCCCCACGTGTCCCTGGCACTCCGGTTCTACTGAAGTTTTGAGAAAACAGAGGGAGAAATTCAGCACAGTATTGGAACCAACTTAAAATTGTAAATAAGACGTCGCTAAAATTTCATGGGCCATTATTGCCGAGAGCAATGTTTTTCTGGCTACATCCCTGCTTGGGAATCAGCTTGGCACCATCTCCTCCAGCTTCTCTCTGGCCCCATTCTAGCTTCCAGCAGTCTGCTCCAAAGCTTCTCTTACTCTCTGGTGCAAAATACTTTCCTCTGTATACTAGACCCCAAGCTAAACTTCAGGCTGAAGCTGCCCTACAGAACCAACATTAAAGTGCCCTTCGAAATAAAAGGCCAAGTACACTTGAAAATTATGGGGGAATTTTCTTCAACCAAATTAAATTCTTAGGCTGATAAATAATTTTCTGTCTATATCAAGCAAGCTTCCATGAATTGTGGTATTTGTTTTTCCCCTGTAGCTACACAGCATCACAAGTTGTCCCGGTGTAAATACATATATTTTTAATAACAGTTTTATTAGACATATAGTTCATATACCGTAAAACTCACCATTTTAAAGTGTACAGTTCAGTGGTTTTTAGTATGTTCATTCACAAGGTTGTGCAACCACAGCTATTAGCTAATTTCAGAACATTTCCATCGCCCCAGAAGGAAACCCTGAACCCATCAGCAGTCACTTCCTATTTTCCTCTCCCCTCGCTCCTGGCAATCACTGATATTAAAGACTGATCTTAAGGGAAAAACTTTAGTTTTCCACTTCCAAGTATGGTGTTAGCTGTGAGGTTTTTGTAGATGCTTTTTATCAGATTGAGAAAGTTTCCTTTTATTTCTAGTTTGGTGAGTATTTTTTATCATGAAAGGGTGCCAGATTTTGTCAAATGTTTCTTAGGTATCTATTGAGATAATCATGTGTTTATTTCTTGTCCTTGATGTTATTAATAAGATGTATTATGTTGGTTACTGTGTAAATATTAACATGATGTTCTTAACACACCCCATGTTGCTACGTTAAATCATCATATTGGTTTATAAGTGCAGGCAGGCCTCATTTTAAGAAAATTTGATAGATAACAATCCAGACTTACACAACTACAGCTTTGGTTACTTAGATTGACAAAAAAATTTTTTTCTTCTTTACAAAGTTTTTCTGAAGGAGAAAATTCATTGTGAACATATAAAATAATGCAAAAAATGAGCTTTCAGGCTTTTAAGGAACTATGGGTTGGCAACACTCTCTCTGAGGCTGACAAAAGTTGCGGCATACACCATGACACACTAGCCTGGGCGGTGGCCTCCCTGGTCAAAATGGGCTCTATTGCCTGCTCAGGCTTCCATAGCCACCAAGGCAGCTGTGAAATTGACTGTCAGCTTCCAGAAGTGAGGAATCTCCTCTCTTGGGCAGGAAAATAGAATTAGGTTTAAATAGAGATAATGGTTCATAGGAGTCCACGTACTCCCTCTTTTTTTTTTTTTTAATTTCCTCTTCTGGAACTTTCTATCCTGAGAGGAAAAGTTGCTGCCGCAGATCTTACTCCAGTTGGAGAGAGCTGTGAATTCAGCTTGGCCCATTACTGCTTTGAGGACATCTATTTTGGGGTGTCTGTCATTCCTTTTCTGGGGTAACTTCTCTCCTACCTCCACCCTTCATGATACTCGCAGGGCTGCCAATCGCCAGACTCTACCTCTCTGACCACAGCAGTGACTCAGCTCTGAATACACTAGACTTTCTCAGGACTTTGAGACTGTGAGTGGAGACACGTAGGCATAGAAGGTAACTGAAGCTGAGTCATTTGATGTGCTCACTATAGAGCAGTGGTTCTCATATGTGGTCCTGGACCAGAAGCATCAGCCGCTGAGAGCTTGTTAAAATACAGATTCCTGGGCCCCACCCTACACCTACTGAGTTAGAAATTCTTGGAGTAGGCCCCAGCAATCTGTGTTTTAACAAGCCTTCCAGGCGATTCTGCATTAGAGAAACTAGAAGTTTTTGTTAGAGGGATTCCCAGAGCTTGCCTGAGTCTTGTCCTTTCCCAGAACTTGACTGTTGATCAAAGAATCAAAGAAAGTTGTTGCTCTGCCTTGTAGAACATTGGCAAAGCCAGCACTCCACCTCTACATCTAAATTCCCAGCCTGTGGAAAAGGGGAAAAAGAGGAAGCAGATGGCTAACAACATGTATGCATGCATGTATGTATGAATGTATGTATGTATTTAGAAATGATGAAGGAGTAGTGATGCTCATATCAATTCTATTCAATTTCCAATGGTGAGCACTTGCATGGGCACGCCCGGTGTGCTGCAAGGGAGGCTGGGAAATATGATTTTGAGCTGGGCAGCCATTTACCCTGATATATCTTGAGGAGAAGGTTACTTTATTATTAGAAGGAAGAAGGAAATAGTGGATAATGGAGGACAATTAGCAATTTTTTTCATACTTCCTTATATTCATGTGTTGAAAGCTCAGATGCCTTCAGTAGCTAGCAGGTGATTAACTGAGTAGAGCAATCTGGGTATAAGACTAGAAGGAATGAGGTGACTCTGTGAGAGACAAAGTGGGCAGTGCCATGTCCTGTCTAAAGGGAGCAGCAGCTAATTGCCCACCCAATAATCCTTCTCCCTTTTTCTTTGCTAACAAACCTCCAAGTTTACTTGAATGGTAGTATAACTAGGGTATAAATGATGATTTTCTGAGCCAATCATGAAATGTCTGTTTCTTGTGTCCCCAATCTTCCTTGTAGCTTTTCTTGTGTTCCCAGTCTCCCTTGTAGCTATGAGTGTCCATGGACACCATGGGGTTCTTCTGGGAAAGCCTTTGCTTTCTTGACTGGGACTTCCCCTTACCTGTGCTTTTTACTTTGAATGTGGGTATAATGCTCCAAGTGGGGGCAGCCATCTTGTGACAGTGGGGTGACAAGAATGAGGGGAAGGCCAAAAAACCTGGCGATACTGAGCCAGAGAGAACCAAGGCCAGAGGCTGCCTTCTTCCAGACATTTTGTTACAAAGAGTAAAACAAACAAGCAAACAAAAAACAAAAATCAACATACCTATTTGTTTAAGCAACTTAAAACTGGTTTATCTGAACCTCATGACCATTCAAAACTGATTAAATCCTTCCAGACTTTTTCTATATGTATATTTATTTTGTAAAAATATTAAATACAGAGGGGACTGCCACTCAAGATAGTGGCATAGGTAAACATGGATCTTGTCTTCCCACAACCACATCAAAATTACAACTAAATAGAGAACAACCATCACTCAGAACCATCAGAAATTGAGGTGAATTGAAGTCTGACAACTAGGAAATTAAAGAAACCACATCATCCAGCCTAGCAGGAGGGGTGGAGACATGGAATGGACTGGTCCCACATCCACGTGTGGTGGATAAAAATTCACGAGGGACATCTTGGGAGTGAGGAGTCCCAGCCTCACACTATGCAGGGTTCCAGTGTCAGAAAGATAAGTCTCCGTAACTTCTGGCTACAAAAACCAGTGGGGACTGAGTTAGTGGAAGAAACTTCCGGAGTCCCAAGCAGTTCCTCTAAAATAACCCCCACACACACTTACTTAGACTCACTCCCTCTGAGCTGCAGCACAAGGGGAGCAGTTTGAAAGACATCAGTGGAATACAGGGAGAAACTGAAGTGTTTTGCATCAAGGTGAGAGCTGGGGAACAGCCTTTCTCCAAGACAAAAAGGCAGACAGAGGTCATTGTCCCTTATCTGAACCCTCTCCCAACGGAGCCACAGAACCAGCAGGGAGGTGCCATATCTGGGACTCCATCAACCTGGCTTACACTGTTTTCCCAATCTGGAGATCCCTTGCAGCTCCACCCCACCAAACTTATGGGCTCATCCAAGTGGCCTTGCCATATGAATGGCTGGTCTTGGCTCATGCTTCATGACTTCCTAAAATAAGCAACAGCAAGCTTCAGGGAGCCTGGAGCCCCTGTAGCTCTTGTTAAGTGGTCCTGGGCCTGGCACTAGCAGCCACCAACCTAGATTTACAGCTTGCCTTTGCCTGGGAATCTCCAAGCCCAGCACAAGTAGCAGCCTTATCAGATTGCTTTATAGCTCAGGCAGGGTGGGCCTGTGGAAAACACAGATGGGGGCTGACCTTGGTCTGCACCACCCAGGAAACAGCAGAACTTGCACACCCAGTGGCTGGCTACATACCACACTGGAACACTATTACCCTGGCCCGCACAGGTGATCCTCCACGGAGGGTAGAGTTTTGTGGTAAGTGGTCACAGCCAATCCTTGCAGGTGACTGGCTTGGGTAAATCCCTCCCATTGACTTGCCAACAGCAATCAAGGCTCAATTACAAGAGAGGGTGTATTTAGCCCACACAAAGGGCACACTTCAAATACCCAGCTTGGGCAATAGGGGAGGCCTTGTCACTGGACCCTACAAGACACCTACTATATTAGGCCATGCTGCCAAGACACAGAGTCATAGCAGCCCTACCTAATACATAGAGACAAACACAGGGAGGCTGCTAAAATAAGGAGACAAAAAAAAAATATGTGGCCCAAATGAGGAAATACATCAAAACTCCAGAAAAAGAATGAAACAAAAGGGAGATAAGCAATCTATCAGATGCAGAGTACAAAACACTGGTTATAAGGATGCTCAAGGAAATTAGGACTTCAATAGCATTAAAAAAAAAGATCCAGTCAGAAACAGAGGAATTACAAATTGAAATAAAGAAAAATTTACAGGGAAACGATAGTAGAGTTGATGATGCCAAGAATCAAATCAATGATTTGGAACATAAGGAAGAAAAAACAACTAATCAGAACAAAAAGAAGAAAAAAGGTCCAAAAAAATGAGGATTGTATAAGCAGCCTCTGGGACAACTTCAAGTGGTCCAACATTCACATCATAGGCACACCAGAAAGAGAAGAGAAACAGCAAGAAATTGGACATGTATTTGAAAAAATAATGAAAGAAAACTTTCCTAATTTGATGAAGGAAATAGACATGCAAGCCCAGGAAGCACAGAGAGTCCCAAACAAGATGGATGCAAAGAGGCCCATTCCAAGACACATCATAATTAAAATTTCAAAGTTTAAAGATAGAGAATCTTAAAAACAGCAAGAGAAAAGAAGTTAGTTATTACTACAGGTGGGTTCCCATAAGACTGTCAGTTGGTTTCTCAAAAGAAACTTTGCAGGCAAGAAGGGAATGGCAAGAAATATTCAAAGTCATGAAAAGCAGGGACCTACAGCCAAGATTGCTCTACCTAGCAAATCTATCATTTAGAAATGAAAGCAGATGAAGAGCTTCCCAGACAAGAAAAACTAAAGGAGTTTAATATTACCAAACCATTAATGTCTGAAATGTTAAAGAGCCTTATTTAAGAAAAAGATCAAAACTATGAACAATAAAATGTCAATAAATACCTATCTATCAACAATTGAATCTAAAAAAGAAACCAAGCAATCAAGAACAGAGACATAATCAGAGAAAGAGAGTGTTTTGATGGTTGTCAGATGGGAGAAGGGTATGGGGGAAAGGGTGAAGAGGTGAGGGGATTAAGAAGTACAAATAGGTAGTTACAGAATAGCCTTGGGGATGTAAAGTACAGGATAGGAAATGGAGTAGCCAAAGAACCTATGCATGACCTATGGCAATGAACAATAGTATGAGATTGCCTGGAGTAGGGGTGCTGGGTGGAGGGGTGCAAAGGTGGAAAAATTGGGACAACTGTAATAGCATAATCAATAAAATACAATTTAAAATATTAAATACACACACTGCTTTGTAACTTCCTTTCCAAATGTACAACAAAATATGTGCAATGTTGTATAATATTAAAATAATGTACAATATTGTAAGAATCATTCCCGACTTCCGGCCATGATGAAGGCATAGGTGGACACACTGTGCCTCCTCGCACAACCAAAATTAAAGACAAAAACTTAGAAACAAAAAAACACAACCAGAACAGACAGAAAATTGAACTGTATGGAAATCCTGACAACCATTCATCCAGACCGGTAAGAGGGGAGGAGTCAGCAGCCAGCTGAGAGGGGTTGCAGCAGGAAAAAGTGATGGCTGGCAGACCTGGGCACGCAGGGTGCAGGAGACAGCTAGCAGACCCCGGTGGCAGGCCCGGGGCACGGAAAGGCAATGGGCAGACCCAGTGAGGCACACAAGGCAGCTGGCTGTCCGCAGTCACACATTCGCATGCAGATAAACCAGGTGAAAACGGGCAGTGAGACAGATTGTGCAACCCAGGGCCCCAGCGCCAGGAAATAAAGCCTAAAAGCACTGATTGAAAACACTTGTGGAGGTTGAGGTGCCAGGATAGAATCCCAGCCTCACAGAAGAGTTTGTTGGAGAGATCCACAGGGTCCTAGAATGTATACAAGCCCACCCACTCAGGAACCAGCACCAGAAGGGCCCAATTTGTTTGTGGGAAGTGGCAGAGGGGACTGAAATCTGACAGAGAGTGGAGCAAGGGCCATGGTTCCCTCTCTGACCCCTCTCCCACATGCAGCGTCACAACCCATGGCTGGGTTGCCCTGCCCAGGTGAACACCTAAGGCTCTGCCCCTCAAATATAACAGGCATGACAAGACCAAAAAAAAAAAAAAAGGCTCAAATGGAAGAACAAATCAAAGTCTCAGAGCCAATACTTTTAAGAGACCAAGAGATAGCCAACCTATCAGATGCAATCAAAGCACTGGTGATCAGGATGCTCACAGAATTGGTTGATTTTGGCCACAAATTAGATGCAAAAATGAAGGCTACACTAAGTGAAATGAAGAAAAATGCACAGGGAAGAAAACTGGGTCTCAAATCAATGGAGTGGACCAGAAGGAAGAAAAAGACATACACTCAGAAAAGAATGGAGAAACGAGAATTCAAAAAAATGAGGAGAGGCTTAGGAATCTCCAGGACATCTTTAAATGTTCCAGCATCTGAATTATAGGGGTACCAGAAGGAGACGAGGAAGAGCAACAAGTGAAAAAAATTATTTGAGCAAATAATAAAGGAGAACTTCCCCAATCTGGTAAAGGAAATAGACTTCCAGGAAGTCCAGGAAGCTCAGAGAGTCCCAAAGAAGTTGAACCCAAGGAAGCACACACCAAGACACATCATAATTACATTACCCAAGATTAAAATGAAGGAGAGAATTTTAGAAGCAGCAAGAGATAAGGAGACAGTCACCTACAAAGGAGTTCCCATCAGACTGTCAGCTGACTTCTCAAAAGAGACCTTACAGGCAAGAAGGGGCTGGAAAAAAATATTCCAAGTCATGAAAGGCAAGGACCTACACCCAAGACTGCTCTACCCAGCAAAGCTTTCATTTAGAATGGAAGGGCAGATAAAGTGCTTCTCAGACAAGGCCAAGTTAAAGGAGTTCATCATCACAAAGCCCTTATTATATGAAATGTTAAAGGGACTTATCTAAGAAAAAGAAGATTAAAAATATGAACAGTAAAAGGACAGCAAATTCACAGTTATTAACAACCACACTTAAAACAAAAGCAAACTAAGCAAACTAGAACAGGAACAGAACCACAGAAAGGGAGATCACATGGAGGGTTAGCAACAGGGGAGTGGGAGGAGGAGAGAAAAGGAAAAGGTACAGAGAATAAGTAGCATAGATGGTAGGTAGAAAATAGACAGGGGGAGGGCAAGAATAGTATGGGAAATGTAGAAACTAAAGAACTTATGACACATGGACATGAACTAAAGGGGAGGAATGTGGGTGGGAGTGGGTGTGCAGGGTGGAGGGGAGTGAAGGGGGAAAATGGGACAATTGTAATAGCATAATCAATAAAACATATTAAAAAAAAGAATCATTCCGTCATTTACTATTATCCAACATTTTTCATTTTACTGCCTTCAGAATACCCACTGTATGACTGTAACATAATGTATTTAATCAGCCCTTTACCATTGCACATTCAGGTAGTTTACAGGTTTGTTGTTTTCAAAGAGGAGGTTTGCTATTATAAACAATTCATCCTTGCACTAACTGGTAAACATCTGAACATACCTTTGTAGTTACATTCACAGAACAAGTTGAAAATGCCTGTGCTAGCCTCTAGGGGGCACTAAGAGATGAGTGAGATGTGGTCCCTGTCTTCAAGGAGCTCAGAACAGAACGGCGGCAGAGACAAGTAGGACAACAGGCAGTGATATAAGACAGAACAGAACAAGTGACAGCTATGGTAGGCAGCTTCTGACAAGGTTCTGGATGATCCCTGCCTCCTGGTGTCTATGATCTTGTGTAATTCCCTACCTGTGAATATGGGCTGGACCTAGTGAAACACTGCTAATGAATGGAATATGACAAAAGTGATGGGATATCACTTCTATGATTAGGTTAAAAAGGACTGTGACCTCTACCCTGCTAACATGCTTGCTCTTGCCCTCTCGTTTGCTTGTTCTGATGAAGCCAGCTGCCATGCTTATGTAATGGAGAGGCCTACATGGCAAGGAACAGAGGGAGGACTCTGGCCAGCAGCTCCTGAGGAGCTGAGGCCTCAGTCTAACAGCCTGTGAGGAAGTGAATCCTGACAACCGTCATGTGAGCTGGGAAATAGATTTTTTCTGGCTGAGCCTTAAGATGACTGAGGCCTCAGCTAAACCGTGCCTGCACACCTCATCCACAGAAGCTGTGAAATAATGTTATTTTAAGTTACTATGTTTTGGAGACATTTGTCATGCAGCAACAGATAATGAACAAACAGTGGAGTGGGACAAATTAGCACAAAGTATGATGGGCATGCATGTGAAGATGAAGCACCAAACCACTGTGGCAGGGAAAGGCTACATCTCGTAAGACTTCTGAGAGGAGGGCAGACTTGCATTGCATTTTATAGGCTAGAGAGGCCTTTGGGGAAGGAGGGAGAGAAGGCATTTCCAAGTAGGGTTTGCAGAACAATCAAGTTATAAAACTTGACCATTTCCCAAACCTGATAGCAGCTTACTTTTTGCACCCTTAATTAGAGGTGAATACACTGTGAAAGCAGCAGAGCTTAAGCTTCAGTGATCTCTCCAAACAGACCCCATCCAAAGCCCAGGAAGGGCACAGCAGTTTTGGGTTGATAATTTTGCATTCTTTTTCTTGAAGAGGTCACCCAACTTCAGGCCCCTGTGTCAATGGACCTGCCAGGATACTTCCATTGCCCTGCTACTCACCCCTCCTCGTCTACATAATAGACTCACTGCTATATTTTTTTGTATTTTATTTGGCTCTCTTTCAAAGCTGTTTCTCAGCAGTGCCCTGCCTTGCCCCTCCTACCTTCACTTCCTTAACATAAACAATCTAGGCTCTGTAGTCTTTCCTCACAGGCCCTATTTTCTAACTCGTTAATCATTTTTACTGCTATTTTTGAAGTCTCTCACAGTTTTCCCTTAGATAGTGGTGCCCAGAATGGACGTGTTTTTCTAAACAGCAAGTCTGGCTTCTGGCCAAATGGCATCTGAGCAAGTCCACTTTGGGCCTGGCTGAGTCCCAGGGAAAGTCTCTTTGTCCTGTGTCACCCCACACCCAATTTCAGAATGACTACAATTCAGAGAAGTAAAAGGAGGGACTAGGGAGAGGTAGAAGGAGTAATAGAAAAGGGGAATCCCTGCTATTTTCTTAGGGGTGGCACCCCTCTTTTAGGACACTGGTGGCAGTATTCCAAGATGGTGATGGTCTGCCAGAGGGAAGGAAACTGACATTATGCATGCCTACTCTGTGCTAGGCACAAGGACTTTCCAGCCATTATCTCATGGAATTCTCCGTACGTCTCCGAAAGTTAAGAGCAAGACTCTCCATTTTATCACTGAGGAAACTGAGGTTCAGAGGGGAGAAATTGTGTGCATGGCTTACAGTAAGCACAGGATCCTGCCCCCACCTCACAACCCCCTTTCCTTTATTTGTTCTCTGGGACGCATTATCACCGACATTCAAGTTCTAGATAAAAATTGTGGGCATACAGCAAAACCCCACCTGGAAATAAGTTTAAAGAAAAAGTCAGGCAGACTAACTTTTGTTTCTGGAAGATCTGTCTAAATGAAGAAGACCCACCAGTGAGCTGGGAGCCCTCCCAGGGATGGAATTCATTTCCAGGAAGAAGCAAACAAACGAACGAACAAATAAAACTTGACAAAAGAGAAGGCAGGCAATCTGGGCCCCAAGCCAGGAAAAGGTTAAGAAGCATGACAGACTATAGCAAGGGGATAACAATGAAAGTAATGAAAATAATAACTACCGTTTACTGAGCTTTTACAAACTGCCAGGCACTGTGCCAGATGCTTGCTGTAACTTAGTGCATTTTATCCTCACAACAACCCTACTAGAAAAGGTAAGTTCTCATGCCTATTTTTAGATTGGAAGTCTGAAGATGGAGAAACTTACACACAGGTAGGCATTGGTGATGCAGGGACTTGCACCTAGGTGCATCTGGCTCCAAAGCCATTGCTTTTAACCATTAGACTTTTGTAAGTCAAGGAGATGGGAGCAGGAGAAAACTAATTTCGGTGGATGACGTTAACACGGCGAAACGGGGGTTAACAAGTGCCCCCAATTGCGGGGTGTGGCATACAGGAGGCTAGGGCTTGCCAGACCCAGTTCTTGTGCGCAGCAGGGGTAACTCAGGGGACCCTCCAGCTAGCAGTTGAGCGCTGTGGGGGGTGTCTGCAAAGGAAGCTCTTGGAACCAGAGTGGGTGGAGATAAGCAGAGTATCTCAGTTATCCATTGATCTCTCTCCGGATTGGCTCAGAAGCCTGAGGGGGATGCTTTGGCCTCAGGGATGCTAATTTGAGGCTGGCCCAGAGAGCCGGCGAGTCCCAGTGCTACTGTGCTGGAGTCACACACCTGTGTTTGAATCCTGCCTCTCTTCCTTCTGGGACTCTGGCTCAGTGATTTAACAACCTTGAGCCCCAGTTTTCTGTAAAGGGGGGATAATCATAGTAGTATATATAGTTAAATAATAGATAATAATTGTGCTGTTGGGAGAATTCAGTGAGTTGATGGTTGTGAAGGATTCACAGTGCCTGGGACAATGGGTGCCTGGTAAATGGCAGCCATATTATTGTGAGATTCCCTCCTCAGCGGAGCAGATGAAGCCCCTTCTACTTTTCACTTACTTTCACTTCCATTGCCTGCTTTGGTAGGAAAGTGAGACTGTATTCCAGGGAAGGAGTCAATTTAGTGCTTCTCTCACTGTTCATTCATTCAAACTCTGAATGCTTTTTTGTCATTGTTGTTGTTCACAGCTCATCCCACAATTGTAATTTGTCTCTTGCCTGGAAGATATTAAACTGTTATATAAAAGCAGATTTGCCATGCTAGAAATTTTGCCTATGCCATTTTTCTGTGTCTTTTGTAGACCAAACATTGTATCACCTATAGTTCATTGGTTAAAAACATCAGAGACTAGCTATGGTGTTAATGATGACAACAGCAAAGATATGTGATTGGAGAGATGACAGAGCTCACTGAACAAAAAGCTGAACATCAGGACTCAGGAAAAGCTCACGGAGTAGCTCCGGGGGGTCTAGGTAGCAGGAAGTGATGAGCAGCCTCTCCAAGCACTGTCAGATGTGCCTTGTGTTAATTTACCTAAGGTGAAATTCTTCCAAGGGAGCTTTGAATGACCTGACTTGGGTTGTGCATCTACCCACCTTTTTCAGGGAAGGAGAAGGCACCTTGATTGAAATTTATCATAAGGGAGCATACTCTGGGGGACAGTAATGCCCAGAAGATAAATGGAAGTCCGTTACCAGACGACACATATGTACGCTGGGTGAGCACAAACAGCAGGTGTCCTCTATGAATACTGTTCTGTGTTGAAATATCAAGATTCTGAAATTTTCAAATGTTCTCAAATATGCAGAATGGTCGAAAGAATAAAACAATGAATACGTATATACCCTTCATTTAAATTCAACAGTTGCTTTTTTCTAAAAAAGTATTTTATTTATTTATTTTTAGATAGAGCAGAAGGGATGGAGAAAGAGAGGCAGAGAAACATCAATGTGCAGTTGCCCCTCGAGAGCCCCCAACTGGGGACCTGGCCCACAACCCAGGCATGTGCCCTGACTGGGAATCGAATCAGCGAGCCTTTGGTTTGGAGGCCAGCACTCAGTCCACTGAGCCACACCAGCCAGGGCTAAATTCAACAATTGCTAATATTTTGCTACATGTGCTTTAATTTCTCTGTGCATTTTTAAATTTGACAGCTATCGACATTATGGCCTTTACCCTTTAAATATTTCAGGAATTTCCTGAGGATAACAATACTCTCCTACTTTACTGAAATACCATTACCACATCTTGGAAAGTTAATAAATATTCCATAATATCTCCTAATAGTGAGTTTATGTTCAAATTTCCTCAACTGAGACAAGAATGTATTTTATACATCCCAACAAACCTGAGACAAAGCCTTCCTGTGGGTATACATTGGGGCAAATAAAAACAGTTTTCAAGACAAATAAAGGCAGCTCAATGGACAAAGTTCAAGTGAATGCTATAATATAAACTGAGATTGCTGTCACAAAGAATATGAAAAATAATGAAGTAAAGATATTCACAGATGACAGTCTCATCATCAACCTTAAATCAGCTTAGTTTGTTTTACAAAAAAAGACTATGAAGTATTCATAATAACAAGCCATTAGAATAGGCACAATCACACTTGAACTTTCCCATAGACTTAGTAGGTTTGACAACTATTTTCTTTATCATATAAAAAGAAAATTAGCCCTGGCTGGCGTAGCTCAGTGGATCGAGAGCGGGCTGTGAACCAAAGCATTGCAGGTTCGATTCCCAGTCAGGGCACATGCCTGGGTTGCAGGCCATGGCCCCCAGCAACCACACACTGTTTCTCCCTCTCTTTCTCCCTCCCTTCCCTTTCTAAAAGTAAATAAATAAAATTTTTAAAAAATAGTATTTTTAATTAAAAAAAGAAAATTAAGTGGTACTTGGTAAATTTCTATTTCATTCAAAAGATTTTCATATTTATGACATCTAGTATTTGTTGTTATGAATAAATTACCATTAAACCCTTCATAAGAATCATATAAGATTTTTAAAAACAGCTTAATTAAGGTGTAGTTGTATGCGATTCAGTCCACCATTATTATTCAAGTATGTATTTAATTTAATGAGTTTTCCAATATATATAATTTTATTATAGCTACCACAATTACATAGAAAATTCCAAAATGTGTATTTCTATACTCCATTAATACTGATTTTTCACATGAAAAAATACACAAACAAAACTAACATTTATACCAACATGTAAGTATTGTGCATTAAATATTTGGAATAATATTTTCCAATATTGAATTTCCATGATTTACGTATCCAGTACATATCTGGTAAAAGTAGTTTTCACTACCAATGTAAAGTAATATTTTGTCAAGGGAATGTTAATTGTAATTTTGTTTCAAAATAAAATTTATTTTATAAATTGTAATTAAAAATAAAATTGGACCTTTATACAAAAAAAAAGAATTTGTTTTATAGATTTTTTTTTTGTCAAATCAAGATTGAATCAAAGGTCATTCATTGCACTTGGTTGTTGGGTCTCTTTATTCTCTTTTAATTCCCCTAACATTTTAAGTTTTTTAATGACATTGACACTTTGAAGATTCAGGCTACTTGTTTTGTAGAAAATTTTACATTGCTTCCATTGCATGGCTTTTTGTTTACAGATGTATTATTGTGGCAATATATACATAACATAAAATTTGCCGTTTTAAACATTCTTGAAGTATATAATTCAGTATACTGATGTTCAGTACATTGGAGTCCAGTACGTTGGCATATTGTACAACCATCACTATTATCTGTCGCTAGAACTTTTTTCATCATCCCACACAGTAACTGTACCAATAAACAACTCCATGTTTCTCTTTCTCCCACTTCCTAGTAACATCTCTTCTCCTTTCTGTCTCTCCAAATTTTCCAATTTTAGGCACCTCATCAAGTGGAAACATACAATATGTGTCCTTTCATGTTTGGCTTATTTCAGTTGCTAAATAAATAGGTTGATATACATCAAAATGAATGCTTCCTCAGGAACTCCTTGGTGAACATCAGACAGGTAACAGTAGTGACAGTAGGTCTAAGTTACTCTGACAATGGCCAGGGTCCGTGTTGCCTCCCTTGAGTCTAGGTAAGCTCTATGACGGCCTTGATCAGTTGACTGGGATGGAAATGAGGTTGTGTCAGTTTCCAGACTTGCCTGAAGAGAATGCAGCTTCCAAGACCTGTCTACGGAGCCTGAGCTGCCATGCAAAATGCTCAACTACCCTGACAGAGAGACCATGCAGAAAGGCTTTGAGACAACAGGGGGAGATGGGTGGCTGAACCCAGTCTTCCTTGCCATTCCCATCACGTGCCAGGCACATGAGAAGGCTGTGTTGGACCCTGCAGCGTAGCGTAGCTGCCAGTTAGAATTCTACTAACTGACCCTGGTTGATTGTATATGGAAGAGGGAAATCACCCAGCTGAGTCCTGACCAAATCACTGCCTGAAAAGCTGTGAGATGTACTACAATGGTTGTTTTAAGCCACCGAATTTTGGGGTAGTTTGTTACATAGCAACACATAACCAAAACATGTCCTCAAGTGAGGTCTTAGTGAATACAAAGTTGGCTGTGTAAGGATGCAGAAAATGTCCCATTTATATGGGGTTGGACAAAAAGTTCATTTGTTTTTTTCCATAAGATGGTTCTACTAGTAGGGCTTAGTTGTCTTTAACTTAATTCAAAACAATTTTGTTAGATTGTATTATGACAGCTGTCATATCAGCATACATTTTAAAAAACATATCGAAATTGGTGAATTTTTGTGTACCCATTTTAATATTGAAGATGGAAAGAAATGGGCAACATTTTCAGCATATTATGCTTTATTGTTTCAAGAAAGGTAAAAATGCAACTGAAATGCAAAAAAAGATTGGCGTAGTGTATGGAGAAGGTGCTGTGACTGATTAAAAAGTTAATTAATTATCCAGAAGCAAACAGTTGGAGTCAGACAATAGGAAAGTGCTGACAGAGGTGCTTTCACTCCTTCAGGTGCTTGTTACACATTGCAGCGCCCGCCCTGCATTTCCTGGGATGCTATCACCCAGTTCGAGTTGACGCAACTCCTACTTGTCAGACTGCGGGCTTTAAAGATGCCTGCAAAAGAGTCTAATGAACAAAAACACGGCTGTATGGAAAAACAAGAGTATACGTAAATCTCTAAGAAAAAAAGGCTCTCCAGATTTGAAATTAAGATTACATGAGAGAGAATTTATATTCATTCTTGTTAATAATGACCCTTGACCTGTGTGTATGTTGTGCCTGATGACAGCATAAAGGCTGTGTAGTATTAGGTCTAGTTTGAATTTTCTTGAGGAACTGTTTTCCATAGTGGTGGAAACATTTTACAATCCTACCAACTAGAGATTGCTTCTAGAGTTTCAGCAGTCCTGCATATAGTAAGATTGCGTTAGGTACAATAGAGAACATCAACAGGAATAAAGCCCAGACCAATGTACTTCAGATATGTCAATTAGGAGAGTTTAAAATGATAACTGTTAAAAAACATTGATCACTTTCATTATTATTATTTTTTTAATGGAAACATACATTTGGCGTCATTGCAAAAGCAAAAGTTTGCCAGATCGATTCCCTGTCAGGGCACATGCCTGGGTCGCAGGTTTGGACCTGGTCAGAGTATGAGGGGCAACCCATGTTTCTCTCCCTCTCTTTCTCTCTCCCTTCCCCTCTCTCTAAATATAAATAAATAAAATCTTTCGAACAAATAGAAATGTATAATTCACAGACTTTATTTTTAGATACTTTCAGTGTAACTAGACTTTTGTTTTGATCTATATTTTGGCTTTTTTAAAAGAAACATCTTGCTATAATTTTTTAGAGTATTTTTTTAATTCTTCATTTTATTGATTATGCTATTGCAGTTGTCCCATTTTCCCCCCTTCACTCCCCTCCACCCTGCCCACCCCCTCCCACCCACATCCCCCCCCTTTAGTTCATGTCCATGTGTCATAAGTTCTCTAGTGTCTACATGTCCCATACTATTCTTACCCTCCCCCTGTCTATTTTCTACCTATTGTCTATGCTACTTATTCTCTGTATCTTCCCCCTTCTCTCCTCCTCCCACTTCCCTGTTGCTAACCCTCCATTTGATGACTTTTTTTTACTGTTCATATTTTTAATCTTCTTTTTCTTAGGTAAGTCCCTTTAACATTTCATATAATAAGGGCTTGGTGATGATGAACTCCTTTAACTTGACCTTATTTGAGAAGCACTTTATCTGCCCTTCCATTCTAAATTTTTAAAGTATTTTAATAGCCTTTTCTTTATGTTAAATTTTGAATGAAGTATTTCAGATCTACAGCAAATAATTGAAGAATGAGTACCTATAACCCAGCTTGAATAAAACCATATTTTTGTCATATTTCTTTATATCTGTCACTAGTAGTGTAGAAAAACAACAACAACAAACATTTCCACTCCTCCTGACCATGACAGTAATCATAAATGTGTGACATCAGAGAAAAAAATTAGGAAGTAAATGAATTTGTATTTGGCAACCTATTGCTCTCCCTATAATTTGAGAGAAACATAACCCAATAGTTAAAATCATGGGCTCTGAAGTCATACAGACTTGATCAAGTCCTAGGTTTGCTTCTTGCTAATTTTGTGGCCTGAAGCAAGTTCTTAATCTATCCCTGCCTCAGTTTCGTGCTCTGTAAAATGGAGATAATCTTAATATTTCCCAAGGTGTTTAAAAGAGTTAAAAGAAAAACGGGCTCTTATGTATTTACTACATACAGCCAGTGACACATAGCAAAGCTTCAGTAATATTAGTAATTATTTACTTTGTTTATTGAACATCTACTATATGGAAACCATTCTAGTGCTGGCTGAGAATTCAGCAATAAACAAGCAATGTTCATTGCTGAACTCCCTGGGACAAAGACCCCCATGGAGCTTACTTTCTAGTGACAAATAAGCAAAGCAATTTCAGATAGTGGTGGGGACTGTGAAGAAAAGGTAAGGTATGGGAAGGGGGTGCAGGAGGTCCTTTAGGTAGGAGACAGTATGGTGAGAGGCCGTATGAAGCCTTCAGAGGTGAAATTTAACTGAGAATAGCAGAAGGAACCAGTTATTTAGAAGTTTGGGAAGTGTTTGAGAGAGGGGGGGAATAGTATGTGCTTAGGTCCTGAAGCAAGAAAGCTTGGTTTGTACAGGAAGGAAGAGAATGGCTAGAGCTCGGTACCTGAGAGGAAAGAAAGTTGGGCATGACATCAGAGTTAGGAAGGGCAGGCCAATAAGGCATTTGTGGAGCATAGCAGGAAGTTTGAACTTTATTCTCAACGGGTTGTGAGGACGCTGGAGGGTTTTTATCGCTAGTAGATACAGCACTCTGCTCTGGGGAGGAATTTGTGTGCCTTCCTGTAGCTCCGTTTTAGAATTAACAGTATTTGTATGCTGTAGGAGTAACTTCTGGGGATACCGCATTGGTTACACGTGGGCACCCCCTGGTGGAGCTGGTGGCTCAGCTTATGTGATTTCAGATCACCAATAACAAAGTTCATGAGCAATTTATCCTTTCATTTAACAAATATTTATTGGATGCCTACAAGGTGTCAGGCTTTGTTCTAGTGCTGAGATATATCCATGAACAAAACAAACGTGTGCTCTCATGGAGCTTACATTCTGGTATGTGTGGTGTGGGGAGAAAGACATTAAACAAATGGAGTATATAGTATAACATAAAAATTAAGTGGGGGACTGCATTAAGATGTGCAGGGAGGATGGTGCTTCAATTTTAAGCATAGTCAGGGAAAAATATATAGCAGGGGTGTCAAACTCATTTTCACCAGGGGCCACATCAGCCTTGCAGTTGCCTTCAAAGGGCCAAATGTAATTTCAACTACTTAACAGTTAGGGAGTAGTTACATTTATATAGTCCTAAAATTATTTTGGCCCTTTGAAGGCAACCGGGAGGCTGATGTGGATCCCAGTGAAAATGAGTTTGACACTCCTGAAATATAGTGTCAGGAAAGGTCTCATTAAAAGGGTGACATTTGAACAAAGAGGTAAAGGAGGTGACAGGGTGAATAAGGGAACAGCATTCTATTGCTATTTCCCCATGGTAGTATTGCTGTTGATAGTAATTGATAGTATTGCTATTATCTGGGGGAACAGCATTCTAGGTGGAAGGATCAGCAAACACAAAGGCCCTGAGTCTATGTTCAGGTTTGAGGAAAAGCAAACAGACCAATGTTCCACAAGTAGAGGGATAATGGAGAGAGTAGGAAATGAGGCTAGTTGTGCCCGGAAGCGGGGTGGTGTCAAATCTTGAGGGTCCTGTAGGCCAATTTAAGAATTTTGGTTTTCACTTTGAAATAGGGACCCACTGGAGGAGCAACATGATCTGATCAAGGTTTTAACCGAAAGCCCGCTGATGTGTTATTTTATTGTGGGAAAGGAAGCGTAGGAAAGGGCAAACAGTTACACATTTACTGAGGCGGTAAACGTTCTGACTCTGGACAGATTTTGAAGACAAATCTTGCGAACTTGCTGATGAATGTGGGGTGAGAGTGAGGAGTCAAAGATCTTAGTACATAAACGGTATATCACTTAGTCAATTGTCATAGGAAGAGGTGATCCAAGACTACAGCCAAAAAAATTTACAAAAAAGTATTTTAGAAGCGTATCAAGCAGTTAATTAGTACTGTGTAATTTTTCTGGATCTTGTGTTAATGAAAATTTAAAATTTTTTTAATTTTCTTAAAGAGGGCCCCCAAATTGAATAAATTTCAGGCCTCCACAAACCCTGACTTCAACCCATATTGAGGTAAAGTTAAAGTTAACGAAGAATTTAAAATTTTTGCTTATAACAAAATAATTACATAAAATAATGTGCATGAAACAGAAGTTAATTGTAAGCTAAATACAATATTAGTTATAAACTAATATTAGGGATAAAAATATCACCTTGGACTAGTCTTCCTCCACATGTGTCTTCCAAAACTTCCCACCCATTCTTCCACGGTTTTTTAAAATCCAACAAAGGCATTTCTCTTTACGTCCGCTGTAGAGAAGCACGGATTGAAAAGACCTACAAAAAACGAGAGCTGACGCCGGGAGAGGCGTAACCAGGGGCGGGGCTCGCCGGAGTAAAGAAATGGGCAGGGCCCCGCCCCGTTTGTCCTGACACATGCGCCCAGGGGCTTCTGGTAGGACGAAGTGTGGATTGTGAGGTGACCCTGGACTGTGACTTCCGGTTCCTAGGGATGCGCATCCGGGTCGCGCTAACGCCGCGGTTTCCTCCACCCGCTTGGTTCTTCTGTGGGTCTGGACCGGTCCCCATGTCCGGTTGTGCGGCCCCTGCAGCCTTCGGGTGAGTCTCTGCTGCCGACAGGGTCTGAGCGAGGCCAGAGGAGTACAGTCGGTAGGGAGACGGGTCAAGAATTCTGTCCTGATCGCTGTGGGTGTGGGTTCTCTTGGCTCTGCTTCCCTCACTTCAGCCCTTTGCCTCACGCTGGCCTCGCCTAGTTCATTTCAACTTAGCCTTTCTCGCTTCGCGCACCTTTCGCCTCGCTGTTTTTGCTCAGCTTCAGCCGCTTCATACAAGCCCCGGCTTCTTGCCTTTTTTGCCTCAGCGCTTCCGTCCGCCACTGCCTCTCGATTTCCCCCTTCCTCTCACTTTAGCACCTCTCCTCCCCGACCGCTGTTCCCGGGATCTCGCCGTTCTTTTACCCAGCTGGACGGCCCGTCGCCTCATTGTGGTCATCCTCCACTGTGAAATAGGGTCTCTGGGACTTGCCCTCCAACTTTCCTCACTTTTTGATCCCTCCCGGGACTAGTAGGTGATATCTGGTTCTCCTGCGGTTCTCCCGCCTTTTCTTAGCTAGCGGAGGGCTGTGCCAAACTCGGGATCGGGGCAGTTTTACCTGGCCTGGGGAGGTTTTGCCTGGAGGCGCTGGGTTAGACTGAACTCCAGTAGCTTCCGTAGCTAGGGAACAACAAAGGCGTTCCCAGTGCCTTGCTGGAGCAGTTTTGGGGGCTCTCCCTAGAACGGGATAGCAGGTGGCAGGCATGCGGAACTACGAGCGATTGGACTTCAGTGATCTTGGTAATTGACAGATCATGGGGGAGTCCTGTCGTTTTGGCGTTCTCGATTTCCCGAGTATGGAGAAGTGCACGCCTAAGGCAAAAATGCGAGGTTCTGGGATGATCAGCCGTTTTCTGTATGTGCTTTACTTACCGACAGTTGCTGTGACAGAGGACAGAGTTTCTTGAGAGATTATTAACCCCCAGGTTTTTTAGTTTATTGCCAAAAATCTTAGTGTGCAGAAAACGGAAACGTTTTCTGCTGAAGAGTTCACTGTAGTCATTTCAAAGTACGTTTTCTCTAGTTGAACTCAGTGGGCACATGTATCTTTATCCTTGCCTCTTATACATTGTTTCTTCATTTTTACTGTATTGACAACTTTCTGTTTTTCTTCTGGTTTCTTCATAAGCTAGACATTACAGTACTTTATTTCTTAGAATATTTTTCTTTTATTTTTCTTTACTTTTTCCGCCTTAGTCTTAAAACCATATTTTTTTTCGTTTTGAGACTTAAATTTCTTAAATTTCTCTGAAATGAAGGGATTGGTGTTAATAATGGTTAGTGTCCTGTTTCCCAAATTTTGTGATCTGAGGTATATTTTGAGATACAGGGTTGGTTAATTTTTATTTTTGTTTTTCCAATCTTTATGGTGTGTCTAGCATTTGACTGCGAATGTTTTTGTGTGATCAGTTTCTATAACTATATAAATTGTGTTCTAAAATTTAGTACTTCAGTGAACAGAATAAATACAGCTTTTAGCACGTGCTTCTCTTTAATGAGTTATATCATTACATGATACATATGTGAACATAGCATAGACCATGGCTTATTCCAAAAATGGGCTGGTCCCTTCATCTATTTTTAGCAAAGGACTTTGGAGCATAGCCATATTAGTCCCCCTGTAGCCATAGAAGCCACAGAAAAGGACCCTTCTTGTTGGCTTTCAGGACCTAACTGCCGAAGGAAGCGCGTTTGAGAGCTCCCTAGCAATAATACTCCTCTCCAGCATCTATACCGGCATCTCTAGCTCCTGTATAGCATGGCCTCAACGTTTCCCTTCCTTAAAAACTAACCCCAATGAATACAGACTGACTCTGCCTGTTTCTTTACCTCCAGGTTTGTGGACTTTTTTCCTTCTTTTTTCTTTTAGCATGGGCACTCCATAGATAGATCTGTATTTGGTTTGATGCAAAGCCCTCTTCCAACCTTTCCCTTTTTTTTAGAAAGGTTTTATGTATTTACTTACTTAGGGAGAGGGGAAGGGAGGGAAGAAGAGAGAGGGCAAGAAACATCCATGTGTGAGAGAAACATCCATCGGTTGCCTCTCCTGTGCCCCCTGGCCTGCAGCCCAGGCACATGCCCTGACTGGGAATTGAACTGGTGACCTTTCAGTTTGGAGGATGATGCCCAAGCCACTGAGCCACACCAGTCAGGGCCCAGCCTTTTTTATTTCTGAATTTTTATTTCTTGAGCATTTCTAAGTCTAAACCTAGATAGATTTCTAGAATTTACAGCTGGAGGAAACTATAGAGTTCAAACTTAACCCTTCATTTTACAAATAAGGAAATCAGGGCTTAAAGGATTGGTGATGATTTATCTAAAGTTATGTATATATATAGTCACAAATAAAGAAGTCCTATACTTGCACACAGGAAGTGGGTTTTAGTTTTATCAAAGCTGTAGGCTTGTGAGCACAATATACTATTTAGTGGTTTATTTCTATACATTAATGTCATCAGAATGAAAGTTTTAGGGTAACACATCTATGACAGATTTTTAAATTCAAAGGACTTTAGAAAGAAACTGTTATGCAGAAGTCGGAAATTTTAGGGAGTCTCTTACTCTTCTAAAATCACTTCTGCCTATTATGTTATAAATTCTGCATGAAAGCCGCTACATGAAACCGACATCCTGTAGTCTCATTGGAACAGTTGTGTTCATGCTCCTGATCTTCATACAGAACACTGTTACTTTCTAATTACCGAAGAGCCTGCACCTCTTACCTAGCTGCCAAATGAAAACAAAAAAAATTACTAGAGGCAGTTTAGTATGTACAGTAAGTTCTCACTTAACGTTATCGGTAGGTTCTGTGACTTTTAAGTGAACCAACATGTAATGAAACCAGTTTTACTGTAGACTAATAAATATAAACTAGAGTTAAGTTCCTGTGCATCTCATCAATGTTAGAACAAAATGATGTTATTTGAGGACCAGTTGTATGTTTTTTTAAAGCTCAGGAGAGGACTTACTGTCGGCTTTCTATAGAAATTTCTACTTTAGTTAGGCAAAATCTTTGTTTATAATCCTGAGAGTTTAAAATGTATTTTTGCATATTTTATGTCTACCAGTTTTTTTGTTTTGATTTGGATTATTTTTTGTTGTTCCTTTTTCCATTTTACTTGTATATTTTGTTGTACATGTTTTGATTTTTATCCTTGAGCTTAGGATATGTTTTAAGGATAACACAGTTTTAAAAATTTAAGAAACAAATTACATGTCCTACATGTGTTTACCATTTGTACCTTGTGGTATGAGTTTCTGTGATCTGCCAAAGTCACTTCACGGCTCCATACTGTTTGTTTTGCTTACAGATAAAGGCTCATGGAACTTCTTTTTTGGTAGATTGTCTAAAAGATTTTTTGTTCTGCGTATGAAAACAGGATATTTTGATTTATGTGTGATTTAAATGGAGGAAGAATTTTCAAATTAGTTCAACCTAGACATATTTTGAAATATATTTAAGAATATTAGGAATAGTTTATTCTTCCCATACATTCAGTTAATTGGTTTATACCAAGAGATCGAATTGTTCTATTTATAGTAAAGTGGCAATGAGGTGGGCTTTCTATCTGCTGATTAACTTAAAAATACAGTGCACGTTCTTGTACAGAATATGTGACTTAAGCTATAAACTGACTTATTGATAGTTTTATTGGCAGAGAACATAGCATACAATGGAACGGCAGCCACATCATCATGTTGATATTTTTATTTGGCCCATAAACCTAAGCCCTGGAATATCTAATTATTAAATGTAGAAATAGGGTATTTTCCCTGTTACTTACATTAAAAAACAGATATTTGAAATAAAATTTGTCTTTACTGTGTTCCCCTTTTAAATATATAGTATGATCTGCTGACTTATTGTAAGTCAGCAGATCAACCCAAGGCAGTCAGCACTTAACATCTTAAAGATGTTACTACAGATTGTGATGGATGCACTTTAACCTGTTAACTTGGTTGATACTTGTACTAATGAGGTTTCTTTTTATTCACCCTAGAAAATAGTAATTTTTGTAATACATTTCTTTCAGCATATTTCATTTAGATATCTACTATGTGGAATTAAAATACATATATAGGCTATTTACATGAAGTAGGTGACATTAGTGTAAATTAGTAAATTAGTGTAAATGGTTTAATTCAGATATGTACAAATGAAAGCAAATTCAGTATTTAAGTGTAAATGTCAGTCCTACATCTTCAGAGTGTAACAAAAAAAGACAATTAGAATTCAAAAAGGTTTAACTCTTAGGTGTTGCTTCTTATGAGTGACAATGATATATGATTTTTTAAGCTAGATTTTATGATTTTCTGTTGTTTCAAAACACTCAATGATTTCTCATGATTATTTGAGTTTAAAGGTTCTTGTGTTACTCTGCATCACAGCTTAATTAATATAAAATGTTCTTTATAGGTACCATTAAATAATTTTCACTTAGGAAACTTTTACAACTGAACTGTAAAAATCTGTAATGGTAAACAGTAAAAGCCAACTTTACATAGCACTTAATATGTGACAGAAACTGTTCTAAGTGGTTTATATATATTAACTCTTTAATCCTTATGACCCTAAAAAAATACTGTTCTTATCTTCATTTTGCAAATGAGAAAATGAGGGGACAGACGTCATGTAACTTGCCTAAAGTAACGAAGCTGGTTATCAGGAGAGCTGGATTCTGAACTTAGTCTCTCTGTCTCCAGAGTTTATGATTTTTATACCAGGTTCTACTAATTTAGTGATTCTTTCTTCTTAGGTTAAGGAAGAAATCCAATTTCTCTGAAACACAAAAGAATACTGCTTCTGGTGGGCAGTCTTGGGGTGGGTGGGGTTACCTGTTTTTTTATTAACAGTGGCTTAGGGCAAATTACCCTTTACTACTTACATTTCTTAAATAGCAAAAGTCATATATTAAGAAAGCAAAACAGGACCAGATCCTTCCCTCTTAAAAAAATCTTATGGAAGTTAATTACTTTTGCATTATCTGGAGAACAGGCAGTATAAATAAAATATATTCTTTTTTTTTTAATTGTATGAAGTATTTTTTTAAAAGTTTTATTTATTTATTTTAGAGAGGGAAGGGAGGGAGAAAGAGAGAGAGAGAGAGAAATATCAATGTGCGGTTGCTGGGGGCCGTGGCCTGCAACCTAGGCATGTGCCCTGACTGGGAATCGAACCTGCGATGCTTTGGTTCATAGCCCGCGCTCAATCCACTGAGTTACACCAGCCAGGGCTAATAAAATATATTCTATATTACTAAAATGTCTAAACCCTTGACATTAGTTTTTTTCCCTTTGTTTGAGCTGTAGAATATTAAATAAATATGTAATAGTTTTAAACTCTAAAATCTTAATGTTTCAAATATGAATTTAACAACTTTGAAATATTAAAAAAAGACTGAAACTGAAATTTCTGACTTATTTCCATCCTCATTTCCAACTTCGGAAATTTGTGCAAAATTAAGTACATTAATTTCTTTAGGACTATCATGTTTCGAGTAATATATTTAAATTGGTGTTTTTATTTTTCCTTTAGAAAAGGGGATAACTTTCACAAACCAATTCTTTTTTAAACTGAAAAATGAAACAGTCATTTAGAACATTATTCATCATATTAATATTCTTTTATGCTTTTATTGTTCTTAAATTTTAAAAAATTGTTGCACCTCTAAGGGAGGAGATAATTTTATATTAGTTGAGGTGCAGCTTAATGCAAGAGTCTGGGACTCAGATATGGTAAGATGTTATTTTGTATTTTGCAAACAGTTGGGAATTATAGATTCTGGTTAACAGAAAGAAATAATTATTTTTGGTAAGAAGTGACACTTGGTTAGGGATACTACTTACTTTAATTCTTAGATATTAACTTCCCTTATTAATTCAGACAATAATTAAATACAGTTTTTTATAGTAGTTTTTATCATGCTCCCCTGCCTTTGGTGGGAAAAGTATTTTATGGAGCTGAAAAATTAAACTTTGCTGTAATGATTTACTTGTTGGTATTTAGAATGTACTTTACTTTGATTTAAACATTTGTTTTGTTTCCAAAGCAACTCTTTTTATATGTGGATTTGATAATCAGTTTATCTCCTAAAATTTCTATAGTTTTCTTTCACCTGAAATTTAATAATG
Source organism: Tonatia bakeri (assembly GCA_004024845.1). Classification (NCBI taxonomy): domain Eukaryota; kingdom Metazoa; phylum Chordata; class Mammalia; order Chiroptera; family Phyllostomidae; genus Tonatia; species Tonatia bakeri. Next base: position 185,756 of record PVIA01001251.1, read on the forward strand.
TGGCACTTACTGAATTTAGGAAAATTAGTAGTTTGTTGGTAGTATCAGCACTGTTACTATGGGGATAAATTAGAATGATTAGCTCTTAGGTGGAATTGAACTTTATTCTTTAGTTTCCATAGTAGTTGAAAAAGATTTAGGTCAGATTCACTTGTTGTTCCTCCATTTTTTCAAAATAAGAGGCAATTTTAATTTAGCATGACAGTGTTTTTTTTTTTTTTCCTATTAGATTGATGATCATCTCACTGTTTTTACTGAAATGTAGTCCAAAATGTGTATATGATTTTTTCTTGGAATATTTCAGAATTTAGAGAATATTTTAGGATTAAAAAAATAGTGCATGTGTCATATAAAAAATAATATTCTAGTAATCACTGAATTTTACAAATCTATGTTTCCTTTTCACCAGGTTTTTGCTATAGATTAGGAAGCAGTGATTGGACAACACCAATGAATAAGTGTTCTTGAGACTGAGACCGAGAGGTTTTGCAAAGGGAGTAGGTCATCTTGTATTGATGTGGCATTTAATAGCTAGGTGAACTGAAAGTCTTAGCTTTTTCTCATTTCTGTTGGTCTCTCGTTAGTATATATTTTTTAGTTTTGGTACCTCACATTTTGTGAAATTATTTATTTGGATAACTCTGTTAAATTGTTGGTTTTTACCCAGATGTTTTCCTTTTTGTTTGTTCTTTTTCAGAGTCTTACATTTAAAGAACTATAATTTAGAGAACCACCAAAAACTGTGAATGTTTTTTCATATGTAGTTTGAAGTAAATATTTTCCTCCTTTTTGACTGGCCAATTTTTTATGTTCTGGTACAGTGGCTTTTAAACTTTTTTGATCACAACCCACTATAAGATGCATTTTCCTTGTTACACATATATGTACATATAAATATTTAAAACTGAAACAAGTTTCATGAAATAATGGTTTTACTACTAGGGATGCATTGTAATATTTTTCTATTCAATTTTGTTTTCTTATATTTCATTCAAAACAAACTGTTGGTCTCCACTAAACTGATATAACCCATTAATGCGTTGTGCCTGCAGTTGGAAAAATTCTAGGGATTGCTAGATTGTTTTTCAGGATTGTCTTTTTGAATTGAAATTAGGTTTGCTAGTTTCTTCCTCCGAAATGTATCTTGATTTTGTTGAGCTTTTAACCTACATAACTGTGCAGAACTGTTGAGAGAGGGGAGACCCTATTGCTCTGATTATCGTTGCTTTCATCTCTATTCTTTACTGTGTCTGGTCACATCACTTTTAAAACTGCAATAATAATCATGTGGTTGAAAATACTTGATCATATGCAGAGCTTCTCTTGTTAGAATTCTTTGCTAGTTTCCATCTAACAGTCAAAGTTTTGGTAGATTAAGTTGCTTTTCACAAACTTTGCTTCTGCTTTTGGCAACTAGTCAAAAAGTTACAAAGCTGCTTTATTCTACTTTCTTCTGGCCCCAATCCAGTCTGTGTAAGTCAAGAAGAGAAGTGAGGCCTGCGTTATGGTCAGGTGAAAGTAACAGGTTGAAGAGTCATTTGGGTTTTTTACAATGGACTGAACGCATTTGTTAACCGATTTCCTGTAATGACAAAAGGGGAAAAGATGGTGGGGATATCAACAGTTCCTATATATGGTAGCGGTTAGAGTGAGGCAGGGTTAGTAGGCATGTTCCCCTGTTTTTACCACTACCTCTTAATACTTAATGAGCACTTACTATGTGCCAGGCACTACTTAAAGCATTTCAATTATATTAACTCATATTTACTTGGGAGGCCCAGGAGAGGAATAAGAATGAGAAAGGATAAAGAAGAAAACTTGCCTTCTTAGTATTTTCTTATTACTCAGCTTGTGAATTCTGGCTGTTGGTGACTGTAGCATGTCATGGCATATATTTTTGCTTGATCAGTATTTTAAAATCATCAGTTTTTTCAGTGATGTTCCATACTGATGAACGTAGTTGTCATTTAAGACTTCAGGCTTTGAAGCTAGGCTGCCTGGGCTTAAGGTCCAGCCAGGTTGGTGACCTACCTCAGGGGTGTCAAACTCATTTTCACTGGTGGTCACATCAGCCTCACAGTTGTCTTCAAAGGGCTGAATGTAATTTCAACTCCTTAATAATTAAGAAGTAATTACATTTACACAGTCTTAAAGTTATTTTGGCCCCATGAAAGCAACCTCCAGGCTGATGTGTCTGTCCCCTTGTGAAAATGAGTTTGACGCCCCTGCACTAGGTATATAGCCTTGAAAAAGTTACTCTCCGCACTTTAGTTTACTTATCCGTAAAATGGTGATGATAATAAATACTACCTATCTTTAGGCTTATTGAGAGAACTACATCAGTTGATATAAGTGAACTACTCAGAACAGTGCCTGCCCCACAAAAAAAATTCCATAAATGTTAGCTATTAATGGCTCAAAACTCACAATTGTATCTCCTGAAAGTATTTGTGACCATAATGAGTTCTGCATGTTTACAACCCGAATGTGATTGACAGTCAATGTTGTAGTGTCCTTCCCTTTACTGTTGGTTCCCTATTTTTCTTTGAGGACTTGTAGGGAAAGTTCTTGTGTAGAGTATTTGGAATAAATGCTAAGTGAAAAAGTGTCAGGGCTATAGGCCCAACTGGTTTAATCTCTCATAGGACTTTCTTGTTATTTGGAACTTACCCTTAATAATTTTAATATTTTGCCCTTTGAAAAACTAAGAGGAACTAGTTAATGATTGATTTTTAAGTATATTTTATTGATTATGCTATTACAGTTGTTTCTTTTATTTCTCCCCTTTCTCCCCCTCCACTCTGTACCCTCCTCTCTCCAGCATTCCCCCCCACCCTTAGTTTATGTCTGGGTTGTACATATAAGTTCTTTGGCTTCTCCATTTCCTATACTATTCTTAACCTCCCCCTGTCTGTTTTATACCTACCATTTATGCTTCTTATTCCCTGTACCTTTTCCCCCATTCTCCCCCTCCCTTCTCTCCCGCTGATAACCCTCTATATGACTTCCATTTCTGTGATTCTGTTCCTGTTCTAGTTGTTTGCTTAGTTTGTTTTTGTTTTTTTCAGGTTCAATTGTTGATAGTTGTGAGTTTGTTGTCATTTTACTGTTCATAGTTTTGATTTGATCTTTTTTCTTAGATAAGTTCCTTTAATATTTCATATAATGAGGGGTTGGTGATAGTGAACTCCCTTAACTTGACCTTATCTGGGAAGTACTTTATCTGCCCTTCCACTCTAAATGATAGCTTTGCTGGATAGAGTCATCTTGGATGTAGGTCCTTGAGTTTAGTGACTTTGAATACTTCTTTCCAGTTCCTTCTTGCCTGCAAGGTTTCTTTTGAGAAATCAGCTCATAGTCTTATGGGAACTCCTTTGTAGGTAACTGTCTCCTTTTCTCTCACTGCCTTTAAGATAATCTTTCCTTATCTTTAATCTTGGGTAATGTAATAATGATGTGTCTTGGTGTGTGCTTCCTTGGGTCCAACTTCTTTGGGACTCTCTGAGCTCCCTGGCCTTGCTTGTCTATTTCCTTTGTCAGATTGGGGAAGTTTTCTTTCATTATTTTTTCAAATAAGTTTTCCATTTCTTGCTCTTCCTCTTCTTTTTCTGGTACCCCTATGTCAGATGTTTGAAGGTTAAAGTTACCCCAGAGGTTCCTAAGCCTCCCCTCATTTTTTTAAATTCTTGTTTCTTCATACTGTTCTGGTTGAATGTTTACTTCTTCATTTTGTTTCAAATTGTTGATTTGAGTCCCAGTTTCCTTCCCTTTACTGTTGGTTTCCTATTTTGCTTTATTTCACTTTGTATAGCTTTTATTTTTCCTTTATTTTTGTGGCCATACTCGATCATTTCTGTGAGCATCCTGATTACTAATGTTTTGAGCTCTGTATCTGATATGTTGTCTAGCTCCTTGTCTCTTAGTTCTTTTTCTGGAGTTTTTATCCGTTCTTTCATTTGGCCATATTTCTTTGTCTCAGGACACCTGTTATGTTGTAAGGGGTAGAGCCTTTGGTATTCATCAGGGCAGGGCAACCCACCTAGCTGTATGTGGTGGGAGGATCAGAGAGAGAACAATGCCACTTGCTTGGCTCTTGCCCTGCTTTCAGTCACTTCCCCCACTTCCCTCAAGCAGATTGTGCCCTTTTAGATCTTGCCTTGTGCTGATTCCTAGGTGGGTGGGCTTGTGTGTATTGTAAGATCCCGTAGGTCCCTCCAGTGGACTCTTCTGTAAGACTAGAAGTTTCTCCTGCCACCATAACCTCCATAGGTTTTTATGGCCAGAGATTTTGAGGGTTTAGTTTCCTGTGCTGGAGCCCTGGGCTGTGGGGTCTGTCTCGCTCCCCAGTTGTTTTTCCTTGCTTATCCACATGCAAATGTGGGATTGCCGGTCCGCCAGCTACCACCCTGCCGAGCATCCTCTCCAACCCGTTGCCCATCTCCGCTCCTCCTATCAATCTGGATGAATGTTTCTTCTGTCATTCCTTGGTTGTGGGACTTTCATATGGTTCGATTTTCTGGCAGTTCTGGTTGTTTTTTGTTTTCAAACTGGTTGTTATCCTTCTTTTGGTTGGGTGAGGAAGTGAAGCATTATTTACCTCCACCTTGGCTGGAAGCTGGGAAATTAATGAATTGATTTTTTGTTTTAGATTTTATTTGTTTTATTTTTAGAGAGAGGGAAAGGGAGGGAGAAAGAGAGAGAGAAACATCAATGTGTGGTTGCCTCTCACATGGCCCCCACTGGGGACCTGGCCTGCAACCCAGGCATGTGTCCTGACTGGGAATCAAACTGGCGACCCTTTGGTTCGCAGCCCACGCTCAATCCACTGAGCTATACCAGCCAGTACTGAATTGATTTTTATTCAAGACCAGATTTCTTTTCTGAGTCTATCTTATGTCTAAGGTATTTATTTATTTAGTCATTTTTAAAGATTTTATTTATTTACTTTTAGAGAGAGGGGAAGGGAGGGAGGAAGAGAGGGAGAAAAACATCAGTGTGTGAGAGATACATCCATCACTTGCCTCTTGCACACCCCCAACTCAAGACCTGGCCCACAACCCAGGCATGTTCCCTGACTGGGAATCGAACCAGTGACTTTTCAGTTTCCTGGCTGGCACTTAATCCACTGAGCCACCCAGCCAGGGCTGTTTTGTTTTTCTTTAACAAATAGTTATGTCGTGTACTGTGTGTCAGGCACTATTCTAAGATTTACAGATACTAACTCATTTAAATCTTATGACAAGCTTATGAAAAAGACACTGTTATTATTCCATTTTAACATGAAGCACCGGAGGCCCAGGAAAGTAAAATAACTTGTCTAAGTTCTCACTCTACTCATTTGAACCTAAGTAGTGTGACTCCAGAGTTAATGCTCCAAGCTTGCCAAACTTACCTCTTACAGAGATGAATTAGTTGAAATACTGGGTAGGCCAAAAAGTTCATGTGTTTTTTTTAAGACACATTTTTCGTTTTCAACAATAACTATTGATTTGGATATTTTGAGTATGTGAGCTATCTCTGGTGTGGCATAACATTGATTGTTCCAGTTGATATCTCAGTTTGATCGCTGTCAACTTCAACTGTTCTACCCAAACATAGAGCATCGTCCAGTGAGGAATCTTTAGCATGAAACTTCACAAACCACTTTTTTTGACACGTTTGCTCAGTCACAGCACCTTCTCCATGTACTGCACAAACCTTTTTTGTGTGTTTCAGTTACCTTTCTTGAAATAATAAAGCATAATATGCTGAAAGATGTGTGTTTTCTTCCATCTTTAATATTTAAATCATTACACAAAAATTCACCAATTTTGATATTTTTTTTCAAATGCACACTGATTTGTCACAATACAATCTAACAGAATTGTTTCAAATGAAATGAAAAACAACCAAGTGCCACTAGAGCCATCTTATGGAAAAAACCAAATGAACTTTTTAGCCAACCCAATAACAAGTGTTAAAAAAAAGTGTTAAATAAAAAATAAGTGTTAAAATTCACTTCACTATTCTTTACTATCTGTGCTGAAATGGCAGCACTGAAATTATGGCTGATGGATTTTTGAAAGAGTAAATGAGTTTGAAGAAATAAAACAAAAGAATTGAACCTAGATTTTACAGTTCTTCTGACAGCTTAAGACACATTTCAGCCCTGGCTGGTATGGCTCAGTGGATTGAGTGCCAGCCTGTGAACCAAAGAGTTGCTGGTTCGGTTCTCAGTCAGGGCACATGCCTGGGTTGCTGGCCGGGTCCCCAGTTGGGGGTGGACGAGAGGCAACCACACATTGGTGTTTCTCTCCTCTTTTTCCCTCTCTCTAAAAATAAATCATTAAACGCTTTAAAAACAAACAAAAAGACACATTTCAAAAGACTTTCATTCTGTTAATATAGTATATAGTAAATTTTATCCAGGTTACTGGGGAGCTAATTGATATACAAATATATAGAATTATATCACTGAAGCAACCTATTTCTAGAATATTCATATTGAAGTATACTGTGTGTCAGGCCATAGCACCTACAGAAAATATTGTGATTCTTGTAGAAATGTTAACTTCACAGATTAAAGGAGGATGAAGATAAATTTTTGGAGGTCATGAGTTCTGTGGAGTCTGGATCTCCACACATTAGAGAAATTCTTATGCTATGTGACTGACAAGTTACTAAAAACTAAACAGAGGTCCATCTAAGGAGGGTTGGAAGGAATGCAGTAGAACTGTTGGATCATTATTAAGGTCACTTTGACACATCTAATGCAGATTAACTCATTCTTTCTCAACTCTTTTTACTGTGGTTTTGGAATTTTTTCTGTGGAACACATTTTCCTATTTAATGAAAGTTTGTGGGGAAAAGTTTGCATTAATTTTTATTAAAAAATTGTTTATAGACAATTTGAAGGGATGATTTTCCAAGAAGTAGTATTAGAAATTGTAAAAGCAACTCTACTTAGAGAATCTATTTCTAATAAAATATTTTCCCTGTTAAGAATTTGGTACACCCTAAGTGTATTTTTAAATATTCTTTCTCAGTAAGTTCTGATAGTGTTCTGTTAAGTGTAAAGTTACTATAAATACTCCTACAGCTGACAATACCATGATATGTTATCAGTCATGCCTCCCAAATAAAGAAGCCGGAAGAATTCATCAACTTTACCACAGTCAGTTGGCTGGGCTGTTTATTTATGGAAGGAGTTGACCAGCATGGTGATGGCTTTTGCCTGTCTGCAGAAAGTCCAGCAGGGAAGATGTAGTTGGTTGCATTTTTGTGGCCACAGAAATGTGATTTGTGCTGATGCCTGAATTGTGAGAGCTAAAAGGTTCTCTTAAAGTCACTCTAAAAAAGAGCCTTAAGGAGGGGTCCGCTGAATGTAGGTCTGCTGGGTATTTGTGTCTACTTCAGCATACTCTTGAGTACAAAGGACTTTTAAGTAAATATGTTAGTAGGTTTGTTAGATGTTTTTTAAAAGGTAGTAAATCAAAAACAGTTGCCATCAGCTGATAAAATTTTAGTGAATTTCTGAAAGATAAGAACCAGTGAGATTGGATCAAGGGAGAAAGTAGAAAGCATAGCTGAAAGTAGCAGTTTTAGAAATGTACTAGATTCTAAGTAAACAAATATGAAAATGGAAGGGTGCCTGGAGCATTCATCAGTTTCCTGGCCCTTGCTCTCAATTTTGATCATCTGGTGTTTGTCCCCTGGATAAAGTCCAGAGAAGTGGTTTCCAAACGCATTGAATAATCTGCCTGGACAGGGCATATATTTCCTTGTAGCCTATTCTCCACATAGTATTTAGTGTATATAAATCAAAGCATTTCATTCTCTTGCTTTTTAAAGTGCCCATTGCTTCCTAAACTTTGCATTGTATGTCACGGAGTTGGTGATTTGGCCCTTTGCCTGCTTCTCAGGCCTCATTTTCTACCCCTCATTCAGTTGCTAACTTTGGCTCTTTTGCTGTTTCTCAAACATACCTACATGTTACCCTTTCAGTTTCTTTATTTCCTCTGAAAGCCCTCCTTCACATCTTATAGCTCTTCCTTTCCCTTATTCAGATCTCTGATGAAATGTTACCACCTCAGAAATATCACCTGATCTAAAGTAGCTTGCCTGTAGTCACTCTCTGTTCTTTACTTGGTTTTATTTTTCATAGTTTTTGTTATTTATGAAATATTACCTTATATATTTGTTTATCTTCCTATTAGAATGTAAGTTTCCTTGAGGCTGGGCACTTCATTTGTCACTAAATTCCCAGTACCTAAACTTGTGTCTGACGTATAGTAGACACTAAGTAAATATTTTATAAATGAGTGAGAGGTTAGAGAAAGAAGCAAGAATAGACTGAAGTGCCCTGGCTGGTGTAGCTCAGTGTAGTGAGCACGGGCTGCGAACCGGGCATCGCAGGTTCGATTCCCAGTCAGGGCACATGCCTAGGTTGCAGGCCGTGGCCCCCAGCAACCGCACATTGATGTTTCTCTCTCTCTCTCCATCCCTCCCTTCCTTCTCTAAAAATAAATAAATAAAATCTTAAAAAAAAAAAAAGAATAGACTGAAGCAACAACTATAGACTACTATTACAAAGGCAGAGGAAGCAAAAAGCAAAGTGAGTTTCCAACTTCATTATTTTTTTCCAGGATATAAAACTCTGATAGCTACTCTCTCTGAAGTCAAAGCCCTGGCATAAGAGACCAGATATATTCCTAATAATTTATATGATGTTCAGAAGAGATAAGGACTCATATCCAGATAGCAAGTTACCTGCAGATTCTGCCTAACTGCATATTTTTTCCACTCTTCTTTCATAGGCACTAGAAGTGGGTGTATATAACTAGAACCTGCATTTAACAACAGGTGAACAGAGATTCTCATCCACTTGGAGGAAAACCTGTTTAATTGAAACTTCCAACTATAAATATTAACTAATAACCTAGATTAATTACTCATTTCAGAAAAATTAATACTATAAGAGGTACCAAATTCAACCAACACTGAAGAAAATAGTGAATAGTATAAACTGAAGGAGATTTTAAAGAAGAGCATATTAGTAATATCAGAGGAAATAAGAAATGTAAATATTGAAATTTAAAAAATAAAAAATAGGCTAGCGAATTAATAAGTATAAATGTTGAGTTGAAAGTTTATCAAGTCAAATGCAGAGGATGTCAACAATGACAGCAGAGTAAGAACCTCTGAAATTTTCTTCTAAGAGCAGTGAGAACACTGGCAAAAACAGAATCAACTTTTTCACAACTGAAAATTAACCACAGGCTTGCAACAGTCTAGAACATTTATTCAAGAAAAATGGCTGAATCTCAGCAAAAGCAGTAAACTTTGTAGAGTTTTAACTTGCTTTGTTTCCATCCCCCTTTCTCCAGCTCTACAGTAGCCTTGAAAACCAACTGCCCCCAATCATGGTGAAAACTAGCAGCCTGGAAGCCACTGGAAGGGGCAGAACAAGATTGGAGCTCCTTCAAAGTCCCATTCCCAGAGAATTGGCATTACTTGACGTGATGGGAGGTTCCTTGAAAGACCTCATTCACAAGATTGTGTTTGATCTGACTTGGAGCTCATCCTGTACAAATAGCCTTTTCCCCATCAGGGTGTTGTTCACTGAAACCAGTTAGAGACCATTGTTGAACATACTGGCTGCCTATGGCGGTGAACAACAGTTGGGACAAACAACAAGCTAACCGAAAAGCTGAGGAATGCGATGTCCATGAGGGGACTGGTGAAACTCTGATGTATTTCTGGGACTCTGGAAGGCTGTGCACATGTTTGTGGCTGTGTGCATGTTTAGGGAAGACCGGAGCGGGCCCTAAGCTCTCAGTTCTAGTTTATCGTGATGCTCTGTGCAGACAGGTAGTGAAGGCTACGGCAGAGCTGTAAACTGACTGGTTGAGTGTTAAACATGTGCCCTAATATACATACGGAGCCCATCAGTATAGAATAGAAGATTTTGGTTCCAGGAATCTTAAGGAAATCTCAGTCTAATCATTAGCTGACCATTAAACTAATAGAAACCTCAATGGTCACATATAACAGAGAATCCAGACTCTACAGTTACTTTCTCTATTTCCTTTTTGCTTTTATTTTCCTTACCACTGCTTGAATAGTAATTTATTCGTTATCTGTCTCTTCCTTCCAATTAGAATATAAATGCAATGAGAGCAGGGACTTTGTCTTTTTGCACAGTGGTTTATCTCCAATGCTTAGAACAGCACCTAGTACATAAAATTTTTTTGTTTTTTTAAGATAAAGAGATTCTATTTTATTTTATTTATTGTTTATTTTATTTTATTTTTAGAGAGAGGGAGAGGGAGAGAAACATGAGTCAGTTGCCTCTCCCACATCCACAACCAGGTACCTGGCCCATAGCCTAGGCATGTGCCCTGACCAGGAATTGAATGGGTGACCTTTTACTTTGGGATGACGCTAAACCCCCTGAGCCAGTAAGGGCTCATAAAATATTTCTTGAAATAATGAGTAAATGAATGACACTGATATCAATTCTCTATCCATTTTCTGTCTTCTAAAGATTTGTCGAGTCTTTTAACCCCTGAAAACACTTTTTGTTTTCTTTGTTGTCACGTATTTTATATATTTCATTCTTGTACTGTTATTTTTATGGGGTAGATTTCTGGAGAGAGAGAAGATAAATGGGTGTGCTTTGTCAGCTCTCTTGAACAGAATACTATCCTAATTACTGATTTTGATCAATGGGAAGTTCATTGAGAGTAAACTGATTTGTATGATGTTAAGGAGGTTATGTGGTACAATATGGCATTTTAAAGAAGAGAATGAAATAACCACACACATAGATGTGTTTAAAACCCTATACAAATAACTTGATAATCTGGATAAAGTGGCTATTTTATTTAATTTTTAAAAAACAATTTTATTTGTTTATTTTTAGAGAGAGGGCAAGAGAAGGAGAAAGGGAGGGAGAGAAACATCAGTGTATGGTTGCCTTTTATGCACCCCATACTGGGTACCTCACCTGCAACCCAGGCATGTCCCTGACTGGGGAATCGAACTGGCTATTCTTTGGTTCACAGTCCAGTGTTCAGTCCACTGAGCCACACCAGCCAGGGCTATTTAAAAAATTTTTTAATTTAATTTTTTTAGATTTTCGGATTTTATTCACCACCATCTCTTATTCCCATGATACTATTATATTAAAATCAAGCCACACATTTAAAGAATTACTTAGGCCCAGTCACAAGAGAGGGGGAGAAATTATTTGCTAAAATTTTATTTGGGGATGTGTGGACAATCTTTATATTTGCGAGATTTTAAAACATGCTTTGATTGGTATAATTTGGTGGATTATATTTCTGTAGGCACATGTGGTCATACTAAATTCGATCTGCTGTAATTATAGTGACTTAGTGTATCTCCCTTTTATAATGATTATTTTCTCATGTATAAAGTGGCTATTTTAGAAAAATGTTACCAAATTTGATCCCAGAAGAAAGAAGTTCAATAGACCAATAACAATGAAAAGAATAAAGTTGCCTAAGGACTCTCCACAAAAACCATTAGACCCAGATATTTTCATAGGTGTGTTATTTCAAAGAACCAAGTAATAGATAATTAGGTCTGCTCAGTGATTTTCAACTTCTTTCATCTCATGGCACAAACTAATGACTAAAATTCTCTGGCACACCAAAAAATACATTTTTTGCTTAGATGACAAAAATCCCCACAACCAGATATAATTTTGATCCACACCTGATGGTTATTGTTGTCATTGTTTTTTTTATTTGACAATCTAAGGGAAAAGAGATCAATGCCCCCAACTAAATAGTCGGGTATTGTGTGTTTTAACAATTCTTGCGGCACACTGGTTGAAAATCACTGCTGGACAGCATGGATAAAGAAGAAAAGTTTACAGTTCTTTACAGGAAGTTAGTTGAATGTCGATTCCAAAATTTCATGGACAACACAAAATAGGAAAATATTACAAATATTAATGTAGGTATCTTAAATTCAGTATGGGAAAGTAGAAGTCAATAGTACATTAAAATAATGTACAACCCTAGGATTTCAGCTCTGAAATAAATGCATATGTGGTTCAATATTTAAAAATCTATATACATGCTTCATTAATAGGCGAAAGAGCCCTGGCTGCAGACCAGGTCCCGGTTGGGGGTATGTGAGAGCAAACCATTGTCATTTCTCTACCTCTCTTGTTTCTCCCTTCCATTCCCTTTAAAAATAAATAAACAAAATCTTTTTTAAAAATAGATGAGAGAAAAACCACATGATCATCTTTTCGATGCCAAGAAAGCATTTGACCTAATATCAATTCCTGATAAGCATCTACATATAATTAAAATTGATGAGTTCTTATTTCACATGATTAAGAAAAAACTTACTTCAAACCAAAACCACTCTCATGTTTAGTGGTACGCTAGAAATATTCTCATTAATGTGGGGAACAAGAAAAGGATGCCCAGCATTAGCACTGTTACTTAATATTACCATGAAGGTGTAAATCAATATCCTTAGGCAAGATGAAGGAATAAGATCTAATATTTGGGAAAGAGGAGGCAAACTTTTTAAAAGATTTTTATTTATTTATTTTTAGAGAGAGTGGAAGGGAGGGAGAAATAGGAGGAGAGAAATATCAGTGTGTGGTTGCCTCTCACATGGCCCCCTACTCGGGACCTGGCCTGCAACCCAGGCACGTGCCCTGACTGGGAATTGAACCGGCAACCCTTTGGTTTGCAGTCCATGCCCAATCTACTGAGCTACGCCAGACAGGGCAAAGATTGACATTTTATTTCCTAAAAATTATAACTCATACTTGACAAAATACGCCATAAACAAAGACAAGGTAGAGAAAATGCATAATATAAGTGAAAAGGCTAATTTCCGTGATTTACAATGAGCTGATACCAAATAATTAAGCTTTCTAGTTTCTACGTGGATCATCGACCTGCATAGAAACTGGGAAGAAGGTAATGACTAGGCAATTTACCAGAAATAAGTCAAACAACTGAAAATGCTTGTTTTTATTTATAATTAATGATACAAGTCATGCAGTCTGGGATAATGTTTTCCTTATTGCATTAGGCAGAAATTTTAAAAGGTTGATGCTATTTGGTACTGGTTAAAAAGCACGAGGAAGTGTGCACTAATTGGTGCAGTCTTTTCTGTAGATTGTCAGGGTTCATCAGAGGGATAGAATTACCTAGGAGGAAAAAATGTACACGTGTGTGTGTGTGTGTGTGTGTGTGTATTTATATGAGGCTAAAGGGCTTATGCCTGTGGGTGAAAAAGGCAATTTTCAGGTACCCCAAAAGGTATAGTACAGATGGGGCTTTCAATCAGCATCATCAAATCCTGCAGAAAATGCAAATAAGATGTGGACTGAGGACAGACTATTAGTGAAAAATCAGTTATGACTTCCATAGAAAAATGTTGAGGTTTTTAATTTTGATGAAATCAAATTTATCTTTTTTCCCCTTTTTTATGGATTTGCTGTGGTCTTAAACTAAGAAATCCACTGAATTGTGAATGAAACTGATCCTGATTTATTCTTCCACTCAGTGTCTAGCAAGATGCTTACGAATGCAAAGGGGACTAACCTTTTTTGAGGTACCTATACTATGTGTCAGGTACCATGCATGGTATTAGACTCTTCCTGAGTATTCAGTGATTGAATCTGAAACTGAAACTGACTTGCTCAAGGTTTTATACCTGGTAGGTAATAGAGCTGAACCCTTTTGATCCTGAATCCCATCTCTTTCCGTTGTTGTAATTTGCCTCATTAAATAGTAAGCTCCTCTAGTGCATTTGGAATGATTGACTTTATAAGAACATGATCACAGTTTTCTTTGGAACATGTCTCATAAAGCTAGGTTCCTTAATAAGTTTTTGTACCCTTTTGCTATTGTATTATATACCTATGAGCTCTTTAACTATTTTTTAAAGAAAACAGTAACAACCATAGTGATTCTCCAGTCAATGGTGTGGGCTTTTTTATCCTCACCTGAGGATATGTTTATTGATTTTTAGAGAGAGGAGAAGGGAGAGGGGAGAGAGGGAGAGAAACATCGATTGGTTGACTTTCACATGTGCCGCCCCCTGCTCCTACTAAGGGCGGAACCCACAGCCCAGGCATATGCCCTGACAGGAATTGAACTTGCAATCCTTAGGTTTATGGAATGACCGTTCAGCCAAGTGAGCCACACCAGTCAGGGCTGATGTGGGCTTTTATGTGAGTTTCCTCTTTTAAAACTGTAGAAATCTCTTTAGGATTCACACCACACACCCCTCACCGTTTTTTTTTTTTTTTTTTTTTTTGTCAGATACATGTTTTCGTGGCATCATGAGATTTGCAAAGTGTTTTGCTATAGAATAATTCTTCTGGCTTGATAAATGTATATTTGTTTTGCAGAGAGATCCTTTACTTGATTCATTGCCTGTCTCAAGTTCTTTCTTTTGTTTTAATTTTTTCTCCCTTCCATCCTTTCTGTCTGTTTTTCTGTCTTTCAATAAATGTCAGCTATTTTAGGTATCGTTGCTTCTGAATTGTATAGTGTATAGATCTACCTTTAGGGGATTAGCATAGGGGTAGAATTCTTCTACTACTACCATTTTGATAGGGAGAGAGTGTCTGTTTGAAGGTGGTAGCATTTAAAATAAAAAAAAATAATTTATACAGTGTGACCTTAAGTCGTTCAACTAATGGGAAACTCTTCTGTTATGATATCAAGTAATATAGCTAACATTTCAGATCTCTGTACTTGTAAATAAACTGTTGATCCAACTATGTTTATAATTTTACTAGCCAACATTTCAAACCTCTGTACTCATAAATAAAGTGTTCATTGAGCCAGCTATGTTTATAATTTTGCTTGCTTATATTAGTCATAGAATTTTATTCAACTTCATGTGATTAATTTTCAAAAAAATCTAGAGAGATCCTATTATAAGTTTTGAGGTATAATTTACATACAGCAAATTCATCCTTTTAAGTATACAATTCTGAGTTTTACAAATGCATACAATCATGTAAACTATCAATGCAATCAAGATGCAGAACATGCCCATCACCTCAAAGTTCCCTCATGCCTTTTTTTAATTTTATTTTATTTACTTATTTTTAGAGAGGGGAAGGGAGGGAGGGAGAGAAACATCAATGTGTGGTTGCCTCTCAGGCACCCTCTAGTGGGGACCTGGTCCACAACTTCGGCATGTGCCGTGACAGGGAACCAGTGAGCCTTTGGTTCGCAGGCCAGAGCATTCAATCCCCTGAGCCACACCAGGCAGGGCTCCTCATGCCTTTTTGTAGCCAGTCCCTTCCCCAGGTCTCCAGCACCTGGGAACCACTGATGTGTTTTTTGTTCTTATGTAAAGAATGTCATATAAGTGGAATTTTATAATATGTAGGCTTTTAAGCCTGGCTTTTTCTCTTTTTTCCTCCTCCCCCCCCCACCCAACCAAAAGAAGAGATACAGTTAAAAGAGCCTGGCTTTTTCCATTTAACATAATGCATTTGAAACTCATCCAGGTTGTTCCATGAATTGCTATGTAGTATTCCATTGTATTAGATGGACAGCAGTTTATCCATTCACCAGTTTGAGGGACATTTGAGTGTATATGTGAAAAAGGTCACTATACACATTCATGTGCAGGTTTTTGGGTGAGCATAAGTTTACCTTTCATTTGGTTGATACTTCAGAGTGGGATTGCTGGGTCATATTGTATGTTCAGCTTTATAAGAAACTGCCAGACTTTTCCCTTTTGAGTGTATTATACCTTTTTGTCTTTATACCAGCAATGTATGATGGTTCTAGTTGCTTTGCATCTCTTGTCAACTTGGTATGGCCAGTTTTCTGTTGTTTATTTTAACCATTCTAGTAAGCATGTAATGACACCTCATTTTTTAAAGGTAAACTTTTTATTATGGAAAATCATTTTGGAATAATTTTAAGTAGGGGATAATAAAATAATATTCTGGAATAGATTTCCAGCAGTGCTTCAGAGATAGTAGAGAGAGTTTCCATGTACCCGTTGCCTAGTTTCCTCACTTATTTTTTTCCCTCACTTACTAATGCCTTTCATAACTATGGTACATTTGTCAAAACTAAGAAACCAACATTGGCACATTACTATTAGCTAAATCCAGGCTTCCCAAACTTAGATTTCACTATTTTTTCCATTAGTGTCCTTTTTCTATTCTAGGATCCAATCTAGGATACCACATTACATTTAGTATAATTTTCTTTTAATTTTTATTTCTGGCTCTAACATGTCATTACCAAATTATAAGAAACCACTACTAGTCTTGGTTCTGTTTATTGCAAGAATATATTTTTTAGTTCATATCTATTCCAAAATGCTATACATGTCATATACTCTCCTTTGGTGAATGATTTTAATTTGCATATAGTCCTTTTAAGTTTTAGAGGAGATTCCAAAGTTTGAGACTGCTGGCCTCTGTAGATTCGATCCCTTCCTTTTAGACCAACCAGAAAACAATAGACAGAACCTCTGGGAAAATTGTTTCAATTAAGAGTCTTTATTAAGAAAAAAGTAAGTTTTTAAAGTTTACTCTTCTCATTTAGTTTATTGCCTGAAGTTAGTGTTAACAGCTTGTATTGGTTAAATTAGCCAAGCCTTTATATTTTTATTCTTTTTAATCTGTACATTTTAGTGTTAAGTGGCATTTTCAACACTGACATTAATTTTTGACCAGCAGCAGCCAAACACACTAAGTAATTATGATTTCTTTCAAAATAATGTCTTTAATATCTGACATATTCTATCCTGTATTCTATTTTAGTGTTCTCCTGTTTTGAGATATTTTGTGACTATTTAGTGTTTAGAGAGGATTTTAGGACTCTATTTAAGACAGACAAAACAAAGAAGGTCCCCCCAAAAGAAACAGACAAAAAAGTCTTTTGCTGAGTTAGAAAAGTCACATTTTTCTGATAACAAATTTCTGATTATCTGTTAATTCTGTGATCTGTTTAAAATGTTCTTGATACAGTGTTTAGCACAGCGTTGCAAAATTAAAAATGAAATGTTTAGTAAATGCTTTTATGGAGAAGCATAATACTCTTGATATAAAAATGACTTTATGAGAAAAACACAAAACAGGAACTTGAATCAAAATAGAAAAAATAGGAGCTTCAATCTTGGAGCATAGTTTGCCTAGTACTCTTAGTTAAGGTCAACTGGAAGGGAGGACTTGTGAATCTTTCAGGTTTAACTCAAGCAGTAATTTTCTTTTTCTAAGCAAAACACATCAAACAGCATAGTGATTGTATCCTGATTTTTAAATGCTGTCTTAGAAAAATAGTATTACGTGTGCTCCTCAACTTACGATGCAGTTCCGTCCTAATCAACCCATTATAAGTTAAAAATATCATAAGTCAAAAATGCTTTTAATATACCTAACCTACCAAACATCTTCGTTAAGTCTCGCTTGCCTTAAACGTGCTGAGAACACAAATGCTGGCAACACACTGTACGGCAGAGTGTTGGTTCTTTACACTTGTGGTCATGTGCCTCACTGGGAGCTGCTGCACCATCATGAGGGTTTTGTACCACTTATCACCAGCCTGGAAGAAGATCAAAATTCAGAATTCAAAATATAGTTCCTATGAACGTGTATTGCTTTCACGCCATCATACAGTTGAAAAGTTATTTATCAAACCATCATTAAGTCAGGGACTGTCAGTACTTGAGTTTGTTCTCAAGGCATTAGATCAGTAAGACTTCTCAAGATCCATGAAACACCTGGGACCACCAATCTTATTACTACGTTAGCCGGGAATTTCTTCCACTATAAATTTAGGGCTTGGCTCAGAATGAAAGCAGGAGAATGCTAACTTTGTAATTATGTGACAGTCCTATTAAGCAAATTGTCCAATTACTTGGAAGGTTTTTTAGTGTTTTATGTTCACCCTATTCTTAATGTTTGGAGGCATTTTTGCAGCTGTACATCTAATGATGTTCTATTTTATTTTTGTACTTTTCTTCATTTCCCACTTTAGTCTTCAGCTTGTGTATTTCGTTCAGTGGCCAGACGGCCAACAAACCCAAGCAGAGCGGTAATAGCAAAAATGAATGAAAAACAAAATAAACCTTTTTGCTATTTGTATTAATTTCCTGTGAGTGCCATAATAAATTGTCACAAATTTGGAGGCTTGAAACAACAGAAGTTTATCCTCTCACAATTTTGGAGGCCAGAAGTCTGAAATTGAGGTGTTGGTAAATTGAGGTACTGCATGCACTTCCTCCATAGGCTTTAAGGGGAAAGTCTGTTCCTTGCCTCTTCCAGTAGCTGTCTTTGGCTGTTACCACTCCAGTCTCTGCCTCCATCTTCCTATTGCCTTCTCAGTGTGTGAGTTAATTTTTACTCTGCCTTTCTCTTATAAAGACATGAGATGGCGTTTATGGCCTGCCTACCTAGGTGATCGAGGATAATCTCATCTTAAAGTCCTTAATTTAATTACATCTGCCAAGGCTCTTCCAAATAAAGTTAATATTCACTGGTTCTAGGAATTAGGATGTGGATCTTCCATCCCTCCCTCCCTTCCTTCATTCCTTCCTTTTCTTTTTAATTTAAAACTTTAGGCTTCTGTATTGGTAGTTACAAAATAATTATGGGCATGTAAAGTATAGTGTAAGAAATATATGTAGTCAATAATATTGTAGTAAACATGTATGGTGCCAGTTGGGTACCGGAAATATCAGGGGAAACACTTTGTAAAGTATGTGATTGTCTAACCACTATGCTGTACACTTGAAACTAACTCACAATAATATTAAATAGAAATTATATTTGAAAAAACTTAAAAATTAAAAAAAAATCAGCTTTGGCCTATTAAGGGAAGGGAAACCTAATAATAGCTCCTAACCTCTAAGAAAGTAGTACCTGTGCTGTGATCCCTGCTGAACATGTGATATTAAAATTGGAAATAAAGTTTGTTTCTTGCTTTTTTTTTTGAAGGAAACTTAGTTAACACAAACTTTAAAATGATGTTTTTCAAATTAGTTAACAAAACCTAGTAAAGAATTAAAGTTCTGATTTAGGCATCCCTGATGAGAAATGGGAAAATTGAAGATTTTAATTTTTTGTGTCTCTAAATATATTGAAGGTTCTTGAACTGGTTTAGGTGAATATTTGGAGGAATCAAAGAGCCTGGCAATTGTGTTTGATTGAATGAATATTGATTGCCCACTATATGCTATCAGATATTAAAAAGAAGAAGGTGGTCTCTGCCATTGTGGCATTAGGGTCAAGAATCCACAGGAATCTTAGAACCAAGGGAAAATGAACAGTTTTAACAGAATTAGCTGTCAGATATACAGACCACATTAGAGATCAGAGGAGGACTTTTGAAGAATTCTTCATTGTTAACTAATAATGAAGTAGGGAACTCTTCCACTAATAACTTTGATGTTTTAGTAGGTTGGGAGATACTTTGTTTTCTAAAATGATGAAAAGACTTAGTAGTTGTAAAGAGAAAACAAATTGTTATTTTTGCTAGACTTCACAGAAGTTAAAAAATAGCATAAAAATAATCTCATTTGCAAATTTTAGGAGATCCTTGTAGTGCCAGGTAACACATTAAAAAAGAAGTTTTAAGTGTATACATTTCAAACATTTTAACACTTTAAAAATATGCTATTATACCATAAAGTCAAAGTCATATAACAGAATAGTTGGAGAATTAATGAATGAAAAGGAATAAATAGCCTAACGTAATATTAGGAATGCAATTTTAAAAGGGAAGGTTGTGTGTTCAGTTCTACATGACGGGGAAAAAGACAAAGGAGTTCAGAATCTCAGAGTCTACTTCTGTTTCTGTGGCTTACAGACTCCCTGAAGCAGTGCCTTCACGCCTTGACTTCTAGTTTGCCCTGAAATAAGGGTTTCCTCTAACAATTTAATACCCTGTATTCCTTGTAGCATCATATGTTATTAATGTTCTTGCATTCACAGAGTGAATAGTGTCCGTCCAGAAGGGTAAAACCAAATATGAAATGTCTTCTGACTCCAAATTCTTGAACTATTAGAAGTGGAACACTTTTGCTCAGAACCATAAAATGAAGTGACCCTGGGTTTGTGTGCAAGGTCTAACTTCTTGTGAAAGAGATGACAAGAAAACTAAATGAGTCTTTCTGCCTGCAGTGTTGTCGTAAACTCACTTAAGATTCGGGGGTGAGGGAGGATCACTGCAACTTAAATTGCTTTCCCCTCAAAGTGTAAGTTTTCTCCTGAGGAAAACGAATGAGCCAGAATGTAGAATTTATGTCCAGTTTTAGCTTATTACTTGACTGTTTTTGAAGAAGCATTTTTAAACTAATGTACCTAAACATTTTATTGTACAAACCTTAAGCATCCAGCATAATATTCCTCTGTATCTGCTTTTGATTTTTAACAAATTATATTTAAGCTATGATCATTCTACAATTAATGTAAAATCTTATTTTTTCACATTTTAAGTGAGCCTGTACTGAAATAGGTTATAATTTTCATTTTAATATAGACTGTTCAATTGTAGAATCACAGCATCAGTAAACCATTCTCCATGTGTTGGTGGTTGCTCATTTTCCATTTCTGTGAACGACAGACTTTCTCTTTAAAATAGAGATAGCTTCTTACCCCTCCGTTTAACATTAGGGAAAAAAACAAGAAAAATTATTTAGATCATGGGCAATTTTATGATCTCTTTTATACTCTAACTGGAGAATAGTCTGATTTTAAAACCGTGCCTGTACATTTCCTATCTCCCTTGAGTTCAGATAACTGTAGGTTTTGTTGTTTAGATTTATTTTTGATAGTTTAATAGGTATGGAGTAGTATTTTAAAAATATTAAAATTTACTTAGTAGTGAGAATGTTTTTTCCCAAATGCTGATTTGATCTTAAACTGCTTGAATCCTTTGATGGCTGAATGTTGGTCATTGTTTGCCACATAACAGATGTTCGGTGAATGTTGAATTGGTTGGGTTTATGCTGTAGACATTCAAATTTAATCTATTGTAATTATTGAGGGTACTGCTTACATTTATTTTATTGTTTTAATTTTAGATTTGTTATTTTTTTCATTGCATGAAAGTCTATTTTACGTACCTGGATCTGTTGACGAGTTGCTTACTTTTATTTCTCAAAAATTTCTTTCCACAGATGAGGTAAATGTGTTACTCCATTTCTTCCAGTATTTTTAAATACTACTAGTTTTTCATATATTTAAAATTAACCATAGCGTATGATGTGGATATGTTTTTCTTTACATTGATATTTGGTTTTTCTGACAATTTTTTTTTTTAAGAATAGGTATTCATCTTTTTTTTTTAAGATTTTATTTATTTGTTTGTAGAGAGGGAAGGGAGGGAGAAAGAGAGAGAGAGAGAAACATCAGTGCGCGGTTGTGGGGGGCCGTGGCCTGCAACCCAGGCATGTGCCCTGACTGTGAATTGAACCTGCAATGCTTTGGTTCGCAGCCCGCGCTCAATCCACTGAGCTTCGCCAGCCAGGGCTGACAATATTTTTTAAATATTGATTTTTCTCCACTTATAAGTACTTTTTAAATTTGATCGTTTGGTATTTCTAGTTTCATAGGTCTTTTTTTCTTTCATTGTGGAAAAATATACTTAAGAAAAATTGTTTTAACCATTTTTCAAGTGTATCAAGTGGCATCAAGTGATTCAGTGGCATCAAGTACTTGCACAATGTCGTGCAGCCATCACCAGTAGCCAGCCTGTAGTCTCTTTACTTGATGCATTTGTACTAAACCTGAAACATGATTGCTGTTGTCCTCTGGCAAATTGTTTACATCTCTTAATCTCAGTCGCCCTGTGCATAGAATGAGGATGGTGCTTCTTGTGTCTTAGGAGAGTTGTGGAGATTAAATTAGGTAAGAAACAAATGTAAAGATACTTGGTGTATTATAAATGCTTGATCGATGG
This sequence comes from Tonatia bakeri, assembly GCA_004024845.1. NCBI lineage: Eukaryota > Metazoa > Chordata > Mammalia > Chiroptera > Phyllostomidae > Tonatia > Tonatia bakeri. Next base: position 207,682 of record PVIA01001251.1, read on the forward strand.
TCTCTCTCTGTCCTTTCCACTATAATTGGTTTTAAAGACTGGCATAGGGAACATATCCCCAATTGCCTCTATTTGTTCTCTTCTCCAAGATATTCATTGTTATTTTTACAAGAAATTTGTAGGTACGAGAATAAACTTTTGTTCTTCTTTGAAAGCTGATATGTATGTTCTGTAGATTATGAAGCCCAAATTACTAATTAGTGTCATCCCCACCAACACATACTGCTAATGAGCACCGTTTTGCAAGAGACCACAAAAATTGTTTTGAAACCGTTTTCCTGACATTTTTCTGATTTTGCCTTAAAGCCTCCTAGTTTATAAATTAGAATTTATTTTGAAGAGATGCCTTTAGGCTGTATGTTTGGTACTTTGGGTGTTAAGACACTTGTTTCTGAATTCCGTTGCAGATTCCGTTTAGAATAGGTGAGTTATTGTTGAATAACAATACTTGAGGCAGTCGTCTTTAAAGCCGTTTGAAGAGGGTAATTTTGCTTTTTGTTTTCATTCAAGACATACAAATAATTATATTTGAAGACATCTTGCTAAACATTGGCTAATTCTTTTAAGTATGGAAGGAACCCACATATTAATAAAAATCTTAAGTGGTTGTAGACCACTGTTTTATAGTTCTTTAGGCTATTATTATTTATAACTGTTATATGAGATATAATTACTTTTGGGAAGGATGCTGTTAACTTTCTCCAGGGAAACTTCTGTAGCATTTTCTTTGGTGTGCTCTGAAAATTCATATATCAGGTTTTGGAAGGGGTAGTAAATAAACTTCTAAAATACAGTGTAGTTAGTGATCAAATTTATGAGCTACTTGTTTTCTGTTTAGAACTGTATCAAAGATAGTAACTCTTGAATAATTCTGTGCACGCTTAGCTGCATGCAAGTTTCCCTTCTAGGAACACTCATCAGGTTGTTTTGCTCTATTTAGACATTTCTCTTGATGCTATAATTAAGAGTGATGTATACTTTGTTTCCACTGGAAAAAAAAAGTGACCTTTATACTGTGCTTTTAAATATTTATATATATAATTTTAACTTTCCTTTTCAATATTTAAGAGCTATAATTACATATTGAAGTAACCTAAGTTCTTGCTTGTGGCCATTTACAACTATAGGGTAAATAATATGTTGAACTTGATACAAAACAAATTATGAAGTTGGAATTGTTAGAAATTTGAAATAAAATATTTGTTACTAATTATTTCCCTTCAAATTTCTAAGGATTAAAAATTGTGGCTGCCATATTACAAAAAGATCTTTTATTTATGAACATGTGAAGTCACAATATTTAAAATTGTGCGATCTTTTTGACTCAAACCAACATTCTATGTTTTTTTATTGTCAGCATTTGCAGGTAGGATAGTACTGTTCTGTTCTCAGTTGTAGATTTTTTCCAGATTCCTGTCTATGAGGACATATAGATACTAACAAACACCAAAAAAGGGGGATAAAACAGCTGTATTTAGAAAAGTTTCTGTTGTAAAAACTGAAACTAGAAAATTATCAAAAGACATTACTTACCCAAGTGCCTTATATGTGCTGAAAACAAAAAAAAATGAATTCAGATACTGTTTTGTAGTTTCATTGGCTATTGGCTAAGTTATAATTATACTAATTTACATTAAGAATTCCCTTTCCACTTCTGTGTCAAACCATTATATTGTTGGATATTTAAAAGATGAATCTCATTGAATGTAGAATAATGTCAGGTTACCTTAATGGTGGGGGGAAAAAAAATTGAAAACCACAATTAGATTAAACTCTAAGACTAATACATGGAAATGAGAACACTAAGGTTTGTATTATACTTCGGTACTTTTTGTTATTATCAAGTACTTTATCCTGTGCCTGTGTTACATAACACTTCATCTGGTTGCTAGTAAACTCAACTTTTGATTATAAGCACATGCCGGTGTAGAAAATGGTGCTAGATCTTAATATTAAAAGTTGTAGCACCTGAGTAAACAAATATTTAATGTCTGCTGTGCAAGTAACTAGGCAGATTTCTGTATCCTCCTTCCCCAAATTTTAGTTGTTTTTTAAATTCAATGTGGAATTTCTTCACTCTTCACACTTTCATTATACCAATGTCACCTTTATACCTATTAAAAAAAAGTAGTGTATTGATACATGCTAGAAACATGTTAAAGACTTGTGTTTTTGTATTTAGTATGTTCTTATGTTTCAGGTCTTATAATTTTTTGGAAGTAAGGACAAATATATTGATGGAAAGTATCTTAGATGCATGTTGTGATGGAATTACATGATTTATGTCATTATTACTATATTTTATATACAGATGTACCAGAGTGTGTATGCACACTTCATACATATCACAGATAGCAAGTAGAATCCCAGAAGATTCTGTAATAAATCATATGCTTTGCTTGTAGAATGCTTTTTTGTTGTTGTTTAAAAAAATTTTTTTCTAACTATAGAAGTCATCTATACCCCTCTTATTCCCCTAAATCTAAAAGGTGAGAAAATAAAGGTAATTTTTAAAGACAGAAACAACAAAGGCGGCTTATTTGTATAGAAGCAGTGGGAGAGGTAGAAAGGAATATCTTCTAATTGTTCTCTTAACGGTTTTATTGCTACTTAACCATAGAATTTATATCAAGAAAAATAGAAAATTAGTCCATTTCCATTATAAAAATCACTGTAATATCACCATATTTCTAAAAAGCAAAATTCAAGATTTTAACATTTCATTTTATATAGCTTGAAAAATTTATTTCCCCACTATTAAGAGTAGTAGTTCTTGCCTTTTAAAACCCATAACCTCTTTTGATTAATAAAATCTGTTTTTCTTTAATGTTCATACTGTTAAAATAAATTAGTTTTTGTGCTTAAAAACAAAATTAAGTCATGTTTTTTAGTATCCTTTTTTAAAAAACAAAATTTTTCTAACTTTCCTCTTGCCCAGGGATAGATTCTATAACCCGTTCCCTATGAGAAGGAATACCCCTTCTTCTCCTTGCTGACAATCTACCAATTAAAGATTGCAACTAATATAGTTATGGCCTTCAATTAAGTAAAACATGGGATATTACCACTTTTTGTTTAGATGAGAGCTGGTCACACAAAAATTCAACAAATGAGGTGTTAAAGGCATTACATTTTCTTGATGATTTGGCTCTAGTTTTTCTTATGGGATGAAATTATAGATGTACATTATGTTCATTTAGGCAGTATTAAAATCCCATGAAGTAAAGAAAAACATTTCAATTTAAAACTAAGGTAGATATAAGTTGGTGAAACATAAAAATGTTTCATCTTTCATAATTGTGCGTCAGTTTCATGTCACATTGATTATGCTGTTCTGGGCAGAGCAAAACAAGTGCAGGGAAGATAGCGCCTGTGAGCGTTAGTAACTGCGTGCTGTAATTCTGCAGCACCAGTTACCTACGTCAGGTAGTATGAGAACTTAGCTTTTGAGGCTCCATGTATGAGCTACACGTGAGTGATTGAGCATCCAGTGCTTCTGACCTTTAAGCTTTTTTTTCTTTTGACATTCTAGATCTGAGCAGGGAGTAAAGCTGTGTCAGAGTTGGACATTTTTTAATCTGTCTTCCTTAACACGTGTTTTCTCTCCTTTTCCCATCTGGAGTACAGCTCTAAAAGTGTGTTGCACCAAGATAGAGCAGTAGAAGTGGTGGTATCTAGGTATAACTGAAATTTGTTATTTTTCTTTTCATGTTTATCTATTCTTACTACTTCTGCAATAAGAGTCTTGCTTTAGCTTTATATACTAAGTTGGTTACAGTGGTTGGTAGAAGTGAAAACAGGTGTGACCTTGTGAAAAGCATAAGCAATCACATCTGTTTTGGAGAAGTGTTAGTTTCATTTTGTTAAATAGTCTTGGAGTTTTTCTTTTTTATAATGTATTTAAGTATTCTAATGTCTGTAGAAAATGTCAGACACAATAAGGTGTTCTTACCAGTAAATGTGGGGCTTAGAGTCCTGTGTTTTGTTTTGGTTTTTTTTGTTAGTTTGAAAATCAAGACAGGAAGGGCAGGGTATAAGAAGGTAAAGATTTTCCTGAAATAATTGACTAGGCAATATATTTAGTGGAGCTCACTATTTCAGACTAAGATTGGGCCCCAGCTTTACATGATTATTTTTTTATTTTTTTTTAAGATTTTATTTATTTATTTTTAGAGAGGGAAGGGAGGGAGAAAGAGAGAGAGAGAAACATCAATGTGCGGCTGCTGAGGGCCGTGGCCTGCAACCCAGGCATGTGCCCTGACTGGGAATCGAACCTGCGATGTTTTGGTCCTCAGCCCGCGCTCAGTCCACTGAGCTACACCAGCCAGGGCTGATTATTTTTCCTTAAGTCAAAATTTTACTTATTTATTTGCATTATTAAGGTAGATCTAGAGAATTGAGTTTTCCTTGAAATTAATTATATGTATAGATAGTTATTGACAAAGTATTTAATTGATATTCCAATTTGTTATATTTAAAGTGATTCGGTGTGTCTGAATTAACAGTTATGTAAATGTTCCACATGAAAGCAGGTTAGATGTTACCGTAACTTACTGACTTGCCAGGCTAGTTTTTATCATTAAAAAATGTAACTCTACTCCTCAAAAAATTGTTCCAGTTACCAGCACATGGCTGTTAACTTTAATGTACTGTTATTACATTAAACATTTTACAATTGTTTGCACTATAGTAACCATGTTTTAAGTACAGCAGAAGTGGTTCCACGTGTTGGCTTTTGCAAGGTATTATGAACACCACTGTGTATGCCTGTTTTGACTTAGTGCAGCATGTCAGTTTTGAAAAGCCACGTGCAAGTTTGAGATTTTGAGATTGGAACTCACGTGGAAAGCTTGGGGTAGCAAAATATTTAAAAAATAATTTGCCGATGGCCTGAATGATAATGCTTTAAGGTACATAAAGCTTTGAATCCCCCTCTTTTTTAAACAGACTGTGAAGACTGCTGAGAGACACTTAGGACCCAGTCACATACGTGTAATAAAGGAACATTGGTCCTCATGGAGGAAGAGCAAGATTTACCAGAGCAACCAGTGAGTATTTCCTTTACCAGTTTAAAGTTGGTTGTAGGAAAGTTCATTTTAAGAGATTCTAAATATTACTCAGTTATACTTCAGATTCTAAATGAGAAATAAAAATAAGGAAAAGACTCCTTAATATTTTCTTTCTAAGAAAATAATTTTTTATGTTCTTAAATGCATATTTTGCTAACAATGCTAGAGTCTGCTTTGAAAATTCAGCATTACAAAGTTAGTGTTGTATTTGGGAAAGTCATTAAAAATCAATGGATATTTCCTTTTAGAGCACTTGCTGGGTCTGGTCGGCAGCCTGGGGCGGTGTCAGGGAAGGGCAGAGCAGCCTCCGGTGCTGGGGGTGAGATGCAGCAGAATGTGCCAATGTGCCGTGGGCCTCAATCAGATGTGGGACAGGCCAGGGAAAAAAGAAAGAAAGAAAAAAGAATAATGGCTATTCTTACAGTTTTTAGAGAATAAAAGAGGACATCTATTTACCAAACAGTAGACACCACTTCTGACAGGAAATTTAGTTTTATCTTGACCTAAATTTCCCTAACCCATCTAACTTGTAATAGTTGAAGACAGTATAATCTGTCTAAGCTAATTCTGAAAAAGATAACATCCTAGAGACTAGGTTAAATTTTTAATTTCTTTTAAATATTTAGTATAAATAAATAAAATCATTTTAAATGTCCACAAGTCATATGGACTTATTGCCTTACATGACTTCTTGGGGTTTTTTTGGTCTGTTTTTGGAACCTTAGCATTTACAAAAGGAAAACAATAATCATTCTCTTAAGATGCTTTTATGTTAAAGAATCTTTTCCTTTTATCTTGAGTTTCTTTTTTGGGAGTCAGATAAATACTGATTCAGTTTGCATCCTGAGTGAGCCTCTTGGATTTCATAGCAAAAAAGAATAGAATGGTACACATTTACCTTTCTTTATGAAAATCTAACTTAGAAAAATTTAAATTTTGAAAGCAGGTACTAGGTTATGATTTTTATGTACTAGATATATTATTTACATTACAGAAGCTTCCATTCCATAGACACCAGCTTTCATTTAATATTATATTAAAGTCTTTTAATAAGTTTTTAATATTTTTCTATATGTTGAGACATGTATACTGATGATTACCATATTTTGCTGCATGTAACATGCTCCCTGGTATAACACATACCCACGGTTTTGTGCACATTATACACGGGGTTGTTTTACCCAAGTAGTTATTATGCTCATGTATAATGTACATCCTTATTTTTCCCTCAAAAATTTAGGCAAAAAGTGCACATTATACACAGCGCAGTATATGGTACTTTGCCATTATTTTTTTTTAACCCTCTCACTTAAGCCTGAAACTTGGAAGACATGAGCAATTGGTAAAACAACCTTTTGAAACATTTGGAATGTCATTCCCTAGCCCTAGTAAGACACTAATAATCAGGGAATTGTAGGTTTGAAAATCATCCTCAGTAGTGCTATGTGCTATGAGGACAAATAGCTGAATTAGAGGCACTAAATGTACCAAGGAAAATTACGTTATTGAGTTTTTAATGTAGTAAAAGGTCTAGTCGTAGTTTCAAAAGACTTACATAAGTTGTTGAAATGAGTAGTGTTGTGAGTTACTCCTTGCCCATTAAGGTCATGAGAATTGTGAGGCTGGCCTGCTGGTGTGTCATGTTTTCTGCTCTGCTTCATTTCCTTGCCATTTTTACTCACTTTCTATAACATAATGTATAAAACCTGATTTTACTTCAGAGGAAGGTGAGCAATTAAAGCACTTTAAAAACAAATTTTCCGCTGACTGTAAATGGTGATTGTCTTGAGGCACCATTTTCTTATTGATTTGTACCTGGGTCTTAATTTATAAAGGTGACTGAGAAACACACTGAGAGTTCAATGCCCTTTGAAGGGAACATTTTATGTTCCTCGCAGTTCCCTTAGAAACTAGAGGCATGGCATGCCACGCAGGGCCCCTAGGGAGACTGGGGTGAGAGGGAAGCATCAGTTTTGATTAGGAGGCAGAAAGGAGGTAGGGGAATGCAGAGATTGGGCTACTTTTATTGGGGTTTCTGCAAGCATGGCGATGCAAGGCAAAGCAGGGTAAACAGTTTAGGATTGGCTAGCTTGAATAATTCCAGGGACTTTGGTGTATAGGGGCTGTCACTAAGTATCTGGTATCCATCTGGCCCTGAGTTGATTTAGAGCAAGGGACATATTGATCTGGTATGTGTGAGTTAGATAAAGGAGGTGGTTCAGAGTATGGGTTCAGAGGAGATATAAACAGTTTTTGGCTCGGTGATTAATGGATGCTAAATAAATTTTTCATTCTAAAAAAACAACACTTACTGTTAAAAATAAATAGGAGAGTTAATGTCAGACTTTGAGGAGAATAAGTTTTCACAGGCCATAGTAGAAATTGAAAATTTGAGTGGAAAGAATGCTCCTATACTACGTTGATGATAATACTACGTTGATGATAATAAAGGTAAGATTTTTAACCCTACTGTTTCCCTGTATGTAGAAGAGATGTTACTGTTGGGGATCTCTTGCCTTTTTCTTACTGGATTACCCTGCTTTTGTTTCTCTATTTCTTACTTTATCTTAAGATTTAAGATTTGTTCAGGTCATTGTAAATAATGCAACATAAATCCTAGCCACAAGGTTCTATTTTTCACTTTCCCTTGCCAGTCAGTCCTCCATTTTCTGCAATCAGAAATGGTTTTTTCTCTGTGGTCACTGTTTACCTGGGCCAGTGTTTTTCTCCCTGTTTTCACATTTTTTTAACTGCCCTGAAGCAACTCGTCTTATTGTCCAAACAGGAACTCTTTTAAAGAGTGGAAGAGGGCACTAACCAGACTCAGTTTGGGATAAGAGTATGATCCAAGACTATTTCTGGCAAACTGGAAGCACTTAAAAACTTCCTTTGTGGCTATCAGGAGTGCTCTCTGAACGCAAGTTTTGAAAGGACATCATATGCAAAGGAAAAAAATTGAGAATATATATATCAAACTCAATATTCAAAACTCATCATTTTATTTATTACTATTTTTATTTATCCATTCATCTGTTCATGGATACTGGGGTTGTTTTCACTCTTTGGCCGTTTTGAGTGATGCTTTTACGAACATTCATGTGCACTCATGTTTTTGTGTAGACATATGTTTTCATTTCTCTTGGTTATAGAGCTAAGAGTAGAATTGCTGGAATATATGGTAACTCTATGTAACCTTTTGAGGAACTAGTACTAAAGTAGCAGTACTATTTAATATTCTGTCAGTTTCTGGATTATATTATTTGAACCCATACTTTTGTAATCCAGTGAAATGTGTCTGTATCCTTTTTAGTTTAACTGCCTCTGGTGCCAAGGTAGTTCATGCTTCCTATCCCTGATTTACATGGGGACATGATTACCCAAATCAAGACAAACAAGGGGCTATGAAAGGTGAAAAATTAGCCCTAGATGGTCTCGCTCAGTGGATTGAGTGCCAGCCTGCAAACCAAAGGGTTGCCAGTTCAATTCCCAGTCAGGGCACATGCCTGGGTTGCGGGCCATATCCCCAGTAGGGGGCGCTCGAGAGGCAACCACATATTGATGGTTCTCTCCCTCTCTTTCTCCCTCCCTTTCCCTCTCTCTAAAAATAAAAAAGTAAAATCTTTTTTAAAAAAAGAAAAGAAATGTAAAAAATTAGCTAATAAAACATTTTTCTCTCCCAGTCTTTTTGTTTGGTAGGACTTCAGGTATATTTTCTTCTTTTCTATTTATGGGTACTTTTTATAATTCTGAGTTGGCACTGTAATAAAAAAGTGAAAAGGCATGGTTTTTACTTGAAAGGCCTTTGTAGTATGTTTTAAAATTTTGCTCTAAGACTTTTTTTTTAGTTGATTAGCTGGAGTTTTCTGTGGTTCTACTAAAATTAAGACCAACATAAAATAGATTCTTCAGTCTAGAGTTTTCTTTGTATTGATTACTGTTTAAAGACTAGAGACTATTTTGGTTACTAAACCACCAGCTCAGAAATTACATTTCTTCGATCACAAAGAGGGTCTTTGAGTGAGCTAAGCATAAATTCATCCCTATTATTGGAAAATTACATTATTATCTGACATGTAAATACTGTCATCTTCAAGTGGGAAGGGTAGCACCTTTTATTACACAAGCCTGCATTGTGTCATTTGTGAAATTATGGAGGGCAGATAGTTTAATTTTTCTTCTCTTTAGCCTTGCAGTTTCCAGTGAAAACACCATTTTCCAACCTTATTAAGTCAGCTCAGCCCTGGCTGGTGTGGCTCAGTGGATTGAGTGCTGGCCTGTGAACCGAAAGGTTGTAGATTCGATTCCCAGTCAGGGCACATGCCTGGTTGAGGGCCAGGTCCCTAGTTGGGGATGTGCAAGAAGCAACCAATCCATGTATCTCTCACACATTGATGTTTCTCTCTCTCCCTCCCTTCCCCTCTCTCTAAAAATAAATAAATAAAACCTTTTTTTTTTTTTTAAGGCTGTTGGGGAGGGAGCGAAGGAGGATGGGGAAAAAGGTACAGGGAACAAAAAGCATAAATTATAGGTACAAAATAGACAGGGGGAAGTTAAGAATAGTATGGGAAATGGAGAAGCCAAAGAACTTACATGTATGATCCATGGACATGAACTAAAGGGGGAGAGTGTTGGTGGAAGGGGAGGGTGCTGGGAGGAGGGGAATAAAGGAGAGGAAAAAAGTTGGGATAATGTAATAGCATAATAAAGTACATATTTTTAAAAAGTCAGCTCATTTTTCTCCTACCCCTTTCAGTGAAGTCATGTCGTATGTTTGTTAAATTCCTTTGTCACAGTCTGTGTATCAGCCTGGGGTCCCTTGACTGGTTGGTTTAAGGTATTTTTTGTCATATAGAAGGTTTGAATTTTTGTATAATCAGTGTATTTTCTCCTTTACGACTTTTGAATTCAGTATCATGCTTAGTAAAGATTTATTTACCTCAAATGGTTTTGTTTTTTGTTATTTCTTTTCCATTTGCTTCTGTAGTTTTGTTTTTAAATTTAGAGGGTTTTTAATGCCCCCTTTTTCTTTATTTTATCTTTATTGGTACCGAAGAAACTTAAAACAACATTAAATGTAACATCTGTTGAGACACCATAATCAAGGAACCAAAAATGTTTGCTTGTATTTATTTATTATTGTATTTTCTTATGAGAAGTAGATGTCCTTGAAAAATTTTATGAGCCTTGTGTTTATTTAGCTTTTATTATTTATGTTGTCTTGAGGAACTACTAGTAGCCACACTATTTTCCATTCTCTCTGTTTCTGGGCTACGTGTTTGTAATCTAGTGAAATACGAGTATGTCTGTATTCTTTGAGTTCGTTTACCTGCTTCTAATGCCAAGGTAGCACATGCTCCCTATCCCTGACTTATAGGGGGACTTACAGTTGCCCAAATTAAGGCTCACACTATCTGAAGTGTTAAATTTAATCACATTATGTTTATTTAAAATAATTTAGCAGCATTGTTAGCTAGTGTTAGCTCGAAATACTTTTATGTATTCATAGTATGGCTAAGCATACTAAGCATGCCTCTACTATAACCAGTTATTCTAACTAGATAGCTCTATCAGATTATTTCGTAACATGAAAGCTGGAAAATCCATTAGCAGTGTTAAACATTGATTTTTTTCGTTTGTGGATTAAACTGTTTTAATATAAATGTTTTTTACCTCAGAAAGAATTAGGAAAGATGAAAATTTGAGGGAAAAACAGAATAGTGCAAAGAATATTTTTTAAATTATTGGTAACCTAATATGAATTTATCTTCATGTTTTTTGTATATGTAGGTAATTTAAGTATAAAGACACTTCTGGTAAATACATTTTGAGTGGATAATATCAAGAGTTCCATATTTGCTGTTTGATGATATAATCATGTATCTGTTAAAATTTAAAACCAACTAGTTTGTATTCAAGTTTAGATATTTCATCCCGATAAACATTTTATCTTGAGTAAAAATCCTGATAAACATTTTACCTTGAATCTGATAAACATTTTTTTTCTTTAAAATTAAACAAATGTCCACGTGATAAACACAGTTTATCTCTGACTCAAAAATATAATAAGGGTTAATTAGATAAACCTAAGCGAGACAAGACAGTTACCCTGAAATTCATTAGTTAATGTTTGCCTGACATTTAAGTAGCTAGATGATTTCAAAAACAGACCACTACATTATTCTTTGTATATTTATTTTTGCAGGTTAAAAAAGCCAAGATGCAGGAATCAGGAGAGCCAACTTTAAGGTATGTAAAGTTAAATTTCCTTTTAATGATTTACTTACAATTTTTTTAACATGCTGATGACGGCACGATTTAGGTTGACTACCCTCTTTATGGTTTTTAACATCAATCTTTACATTTTGAAATTACTTGGTTTAAAATAAAATTCCCTCCAAAAGTTTGTTCTTGAGTGCTGGTTTATTTATTTTTTATTTATTCATTATTTGTTCCACAGTGCGTACCAAACTCATGCTATCTGTCAGAGCCTGTGATACATGGAGGGCACACCGTGGTGAATATTCTTTAGTCAGATGTAGAGAGTGCGAAATGGAAGAATAAGCGGAAGTAAGGGGAAGTGCAAGGGGCTAGGCATTAATTACCAAGTAGGTATGGGTTGCCCCGGTCATTGGCTCCACTTCCCTTATAGAAAAGGGGCAAACTCTGTGCACCTCATGCTCTGGCTTCAGCAACACTGTGGGTTTCCGTTTTCCACAGTTCTTACCTCCTGATGTTTGTCCAGCAACCATGTGAACCAGTAATTGCATCACCTCTAACATCTTAATTTCAAGGATCCCACTCTTTTACTACCACACATTATATCCAGCCTCATTTATTCTTCTGCCACACTATCCGTGTGTTTTACTATATATTTGCAATTAACAATATATTATAGTCTCACTATCAACCATTGACCCTTCTCTCAACAAAGACTTCAGTATCTTTCTTACGCTGCTTAAATGACAAGATCTGTTACTTTAGTCAGTACCTTGCAGATAGCCTTAACTTCCTCCCCTTTTCCTCTGTGTTGTACTTCCCTGGCAAAACCACAGCCCTTGTTAAATTCAGCTCTCTACCTCTTATGCACGTATTTCCGAGCACTGAACCTTGAGAGAGCAGACAACCCCGTGCTGACCAGTCTCCGTTCTCAGCCATGATCACGTCTCAGGCAGGCACTTAAACACTCTTGGTGGTCCATCCACCTTTCCTGGTATGTTTTATTTCCAGACTCAAAAATTATCTTTCTTCCCTTCTTTCCCTTCTCTTGACTGAGGAAAAATTGAACATTCAGAATATGTCAGAGGAAAAAACTTTATTGATATGATACTCCAATATTAGAGATTTGTTCAGAAAAGATATGAGAGCTTTAAGCATTTTGGTGATGTGTATTTTTTTAATGTAAATAAGATTTATTTATAAAAATTCTCTATGTAGAAAGTTAGTCTTCATGTCATCTTTCCAGATATATGGAGCCTCTGGTACAGTGTCCTGCATTTCTCCCTAGAGTGTAGAACAGCAAAGCAGATTTCTTTCTAGGGAACATGAGTGTAGGAGGGATGCCTGGACTGGGGAGAGATGTTATAATAATACTAGCTATAGTTATATTGCACTTACTCTGTTTTTGTCTCTGCTCTGAGTACTTTTTACATATTAACTCATTAATTTCTGTAACAACTCTTTGAGCTAGATTCTATTATTACCTCTCCTTGACCGTTGAAGAACTAGGTCACAAAGAAGTTCAGTGACTTGCCTAGAGTCACAAAGCTAGATTTGGCAGAGTCACAAGCAGTCTGGCCCTAGAATATGTACTTCTAAAGATTATGCTATACAGATAGTTGAGGGAATAATCGGAGAGTGGAAAGTAAGGTAGAAGGAAGAGGAAGGACATTGCGAGTAATGAAAGTTAGTACCATCTCCATTCGAATTTCAGCAAGAATCTCCTCGGCATTAAAGTGTCTGACACCATGACTTGTCCTTCCAGTTTACATGATTTGTCTTTCCCTATTTCTCTTACTTTTCATTGTAAGTTAAACAACAACAACAACAAAAGATGTTGCTGAGTTGTGGGTATAATAACAAATTATAATTTATTTATTTTTAATTGGGAGAGAAGAGAAATTCAATGTGATGGGTCATTTTAAGGTTCAGAACCTCTGGAAGCAAGCGTGTATAACTTGAAAAAACATCTCAAGTTATTTTGAGAACCATTGTCTTAAAGCGTTTTTAGGTATTATGGAATTTTTCTTTTACCACATTGTCTTTAGAGAAAATCTGACTCACTGTGACTTAGCTGGAATTTCTGTGATGTAAAAACTGCAGGGGGCTGGGGATATGAGAAGGACCTGCAGAATGCTGTGGGCACTAACCCTGGTCATAGCTCTTCGGGGAGTTGCTAAAGACCAAAATAAGGATATCACGAAGACTTACTTTGCTCTTTTCTTGTATAGCATCGGAAGAAGTGGGTTTGATTTAATTACTTTTGGTAATGCAGCACATCAGTCAGGGGCTAATTCATTCATTCTGGTTCTCCCAGTCAAGTAAGCAGCCCCGAAGTCAATGATCAGAAACCCGAAACTTCAAGCCTCGCTTCAAACCTTACCATGTCAGAGGAAAGTAAGTACCATGTTCTGTGCATGACAGAAGCAGTATTTCTATAAACCAGGTGAGGTTGTTCTATAATTGGTTTGAATCGATTGCCTTTTTTGTCCCAGAATGCTCAGAAACCTTTTCTTTCCTTATGTGTATGTGTTCATACATATGTGTGACTAAATCACATGGAATTCACTCACCTGGGAATCACACTTGGTGGTTTTATTTTTTTGCTTTGATGTTGGATGTTTTAAAGATGAGAGTGCCTTACTCAAAATCAGAAAAGTTTGTGGGTCAACCTCTACTGCTAACCCAGAAGACTTGATATTTTTCTACCTTTTCCAAAACCAAATGGCACTACCTATCAATTCAGGCCAAAAAAGAAAAGTAAACCTCTGAGAGCCCAAGACTATACTGGGCCCTCAGACTGAGTCAGCTCAATAGGATATACCCTCCACTTACTAACCCTCACTGTCCTGTAGAACAGTTATATTCATGCATTGCACACAATTTTTTTTTTAAGATTTTATTTGTTTTTATAGACAGACAGGAAGGAAGGGAGAAAAACATCAGCGTGTGGTTACCTCTTGTGTGCCCCCTACTGGGGACTTGACCCGAAACTCAGGCACATGCCCTGACTGAGAACTGAACTGGCAACCCTTTGGTTCGAAGGCTAGTACTCAGTCCACTGAGCCACACTAGCCACAGCTAGGCCTTGACTCTTTATAATCCTTTTATAGTTCCCAAGTACTGCAAAGATGAAGGCTCATGCATCTCTAGGAAAGTAAAAATTAGCCTAAGTCTCCTAGAATATTTTGTTAATCTCTTCTAGAATTAACTTAAATCGGAGGAGAAGAAGGGTTTGGGTTTTTGAAAGTGCTTGTCAGCAGAGAAGGAACCATCATGTAGAATTCAAATGGATTTACATTCTTTGTGATTGACAGTAAGACCTTTAGATTTTTTTAAGCATTCTTTTTTTTTTTTTTAAGATTTTATTTATTTATTTTTAGAGAGGGAAGGGAGGGAGAAAGAGAGAGAGAAAAACATCAATGTGTGGTTGCTGGGGACCATGACCTGCAACCCAGGCATGTGCCCTGACTGGGAATCGAACCTGTGATGCTTTGGTTCGCAGCCTGCGATCAGTCCACTGAGCTACGCCAGCCAGGGCAGACCTTTAGATTTAATTGGGATTTATTTCAATTCTGTCAAAATGATTATGGATGAATGTGACCTCCGAATTTCCAGTCTTTATTGTTAGAACTTGAAAAATGGCAATGGATAAGATCTGATATGATAAACTCACAGGTATTGATTTGTCTCACTATTGGGCATGATTATTCCCCTCATCTGCTCTTGACCAGAGTTCCCTTTTTCTCTTCACAGAGTTCTCAGTGTCAGGGTCAGACCCTGAGGGAACCCAGCCAGATGTAAATTTAATTGATTCACTCCTAGTCCCTGTTTATAATAGAGCATCCTCTTATAGATGTTGAAGGAAGTTCTCGAACAGTTCAGGAGTCTGGTACAAGCTCTGTGACATAACTCAGTCTGCGACATAGGCTGAAATAGTGCCTAATGAATAGGATTTTGCTGTCTGTCAGACTTGAATATTTATAGCATTTATCCGAGATGAAATTGTGAGGGTCAAGCCTTCACAGCAGCTATTCCAGAAGTAGTTGAGCTGTGAAAGTCTCTTTACTTGCTAGTTTATCAGAGCATCGCATCAGTTACTCAGGTCTCTCTCTGCTTTGCCAAACTTGAAGCTTTTACCACAGAACTGAAAAAAATAGTACAGAAGTATATTTACATCTTTCTGCTGTTGATTATACACAGCAGTAGCAACAATTTTCTAATAAGATCGGGTATTTTCCCCTAAATTTGTCTTCCTGAAGGTCATTCACATGGCCAAAGTAGAGAGTAAGCACCCAGAGAAGGAGTAAGTTGAAGAAGTATAATGTGGTTTCCCAGATACGGATCATGCTCTTTAAGTTTGCCTGTGAGCATAGCTGAGAACTGAGGTTGCTTCATTTTTTATTTTAAATCAGTGAAGGGTGAAGGTAGAGATCAGCTGGTATTAGCCCTCAGCTTTTTTCCATACCCCTCACTTTCTAGTTTCTTTTACTTTCTTAAAGTCTCCAAATCTGCTATTAGGAGAGGGAGGTATTTTCTATTACATAGTCTTTCTAAATTTCTGATGTCCAGGCTGTATTCTGTAATGTAGTTTGAAAGACTGCACAGTGAGATATGCAGTTTTCTCGTTTCGTTTTTGAAGTGTTCTGACTTTTCACCTGGTGATACCTTTCTTTCAGTTATGACGTGCACCGATTACATCCCTCGCTCATCCAATGACTATACCTCACAAATATATTCTGCAAAGTAAGTTGAATAATTGTTTTGAAATCCATATGCTTTTTCTCTAGGTTCATTGCAAAATTTAACTTGATATTTAATTTATTGAATTGACATTTAACTTATTTTCACCTCTCTTGTTCTCTGTCCCTACTCCAGTTTTTTATTCCCTCCAAATATGGAGTCTATAAGATCCTTTTAAAAAGTAGACAGTTGCCCAGGATGGGTCACTGTCACCCAGAAACCCGCTCTAAATGAGTAGGCACTGAAAGTGAAAGATGCTGTTAGTGATCAAAGCATATCACTGATTGACCTCTGATCGTTTTCTCCTTCCTCTACCTTAACAGATCAATAAAAACAGCTCAAGCCAACCTCATACTAGGACTTTTTGGCCTAATCTCTGTTCAGTTTCTTGTTGAATGTCCTCAAAATAGAAGTGGACTTGAAGTTAGACAGGTTTATTAGTGCGTTGAAGTCAGTAAGAGGAATTTTGAGCCTTTGAGGGGTTAAGACCAGTATTTAAGATTCACCAAGTTCATCATCTCCAGAATGAGTAGGTGCAGAACGGTGCGTATGCATCAAGCTACCATTGATGACAGTGAGCCTACTATCCATAATACATACTATACATACTATACATAAATACTGGGTTGGACAAAACGTCCATTACATTTTTCCGTATTATGGTTCTAGTAGCGCTTAGTGGTCTTTAACTTCATTCAAAGCAATTTTATTAGATTGTATTGTGACACCTGTCATACAGTGCACATTTACAAAAAAACTTATCAAAATTGGTGAATTTGTGTGTAGTCATTTTAATATTGAAGATAGAAGAAAATACACATCTTTGGCATCTTGTGCTTTGTTATTTCAAGGAAGGTAAAAATGCAACTGAAACACAAAAACAGATTTGTGCAGTATATGGAGAAGGTGCTGTGACTGACTGAACATATCAAAAGTGGTTTGTGAAGTTTCTTGATACTATTGACATTTCAGCCAAATAATTCTTTGTTGTGGGGCTGTGTTACACATTGGAAGATGTTTAGCAGCACCCCTGGCCTCTGACCACTAGAAGCCAATATTGGGAGGTAGCCGACATACTCAAAATGTCCAAATCAATAAAGTTATTAGAGAAAATGAAAAATGTGTCCTTTATTTTACAGAAAAAACCATACAGACTTTTTGGCCAACCCAATACCTACAAGTCTGCATATTACGCTAGGATACATTCTTACATGCCTGTATAATGTAGAACGCTAGAAATTGGCAATAGAGATGAGTGGTGCCTGTGGTGCTGTTGTGAAAGAAAATTGGCATTTCCCCTCTTCTGTGCTCATTTGTACTTTGATTTTGCATCAGTTAAAAAATACCCTCCTCAAAAAGTTAACTCAGTGAGTTTTCCAAAATCTAACCTGGCATTAACACTAATAGCATCCTTGAGCAGTCGTTTTCATGTGCTTTTCTGTGAAATGACTAAACCTGTTCTCTGAGATCATTATGAAGACGATAACAGAATACTTTGAGCTACAAAGACACTATATGATTAAGAATACAATTGTCAGTATATCTGGAGATTAATCACTAGGATTTTAAGTAATTCCCCTTGCAATTTGATTAACAACTACAACCTGAGCTGTTGCCTGGTCTTAGATCTGGCTAAGAATAACAGGAGTTTTCATATTCAGTCTCTCAGAATTCACTGAGATGGTAATATGTTGCGTAATCCAAATTCATTTACTCATTCAGAAAAGATTTGCATACGTGCTATGTTCAGGATACCTTATTAGCTGTGCCTTGTATCCTAATTCAAATCTCCTGTATATCTTTTGTAACTAGACATCTATTTCCAGTTTTTCCCCCTTGTAATCCATCTTACAAAGCTTCATCAGACTCATCTGTATTAAAGAACAGCTCTGATCTTATTTATCACTCTGCTCAGCAATTTCAGTGACTCCCGTTTGTTTCTGATTCGTCTGAACTCTTTTAGCGGAATATTCAAGGTTTTACATTTTTCTTTCTCACTACTTCCCTTCCCTTTATGTACTTCCCTTAATATAATCTGTAGTTCTTGCAGGCCGTAGCCCTTGCTTTCCTTCCTCTGTACCTTTTCCAGAGTTTTTCTGTTTTCTTAGAGCACCCTTTCTCTCCTATTCCTGTACATCCTGTGTGCTCAGTGACACATCACTTCTTTATTGCCTTCCTCCATTTTCCTCTCCCCCAAACCTGAAAACCATCCTTTTGCCGTCTGAAACAACCTTTCCCTCCATTATTTAATAATTATTACTTATATGGCACACACACCATTTTTCTTGTATTATAAGTGCAGCATAATTCACCATATAATATAACCTGTGCCTAAAGATTCATCACATAACATGAATGAAATGACTGGGTCATCTAGCTAGCCTAAATCCCCAGAAGTTTCACTGCTGAATTTAAATCCCTAGTTAAATCTGATGTGATTGGCAGCAACTAGTAAAATTTATACTCTGACTTAAATATCATGGGGGAATTCTGAGCCCTATCTGGGACTTCCCAGATTTTATTAGTTACCTGGCTCCTGTTTTATAGACTTGCTCTGGTGATATTGGGGCCCACTCCTACTCCCTGTTTTTTAATGTAGTTGCTTGCCTTTTCTCTACCAGCCTCACCCTCTTTCCCAAGCCCCACTTTCCCTCTTAGAACTTTAGTTTGGCCTAGAGGGCTGAGTGGAGATTGAGAGCCAGTTGTGAATCCTGTTCTGTCCAATTTTCTGTTATTTTAGGTTTTATTTTATATGTAGACACAAGGGCATAAACAAGTGTAATCCATCCTTGTATCTCAGATAGGACCATACACATAGCATATCACAAATGTTGATAGCATAGTAGTTGGACTTTGTGAGGAAATTTGAAAATTTTAAATTTTCCATAAAACTGTTTCTTAGGTAGGTTATAGTAGAACCTGGAAAGGAAATATTAGCTCTACTTTCTGACCACAGTAAGACACATTTTGTAGAAGGTTAGTTTCTTCTCTGCTGATTTTTTGCATGTGGTGGTATTAGTTGTAGCTCCTGTTTTTCATTCCTGAAATCACACAGGCATGTTTTTGTTGTCTTGAACTTTTCTAGACCTTATGCACACATCCTCTCAGTTCCTGCTTCAGAAACTGCTTATCCTGGGCAGACTCAGTACCAGACACTGCAGCAGTCTCAACCGTATGCTGTCTACCCTCAGGCAACCCAAACGTATGGACTACCTCCTTTTGGTAAGGCATCCTATTATAAGCAGCTTCTAAGTATGTTGACTTTTATTGCCCAGAAACTTTGATCTTTCCCCAAAAACCAAGCTGATGAGGAAGCAGAGAGATGAGTTGTCCTTTGCAGAGCACCTACTCAGTTACAGGTGTGATAGACGTTGTGCAGGCAACTTTCCAACAGTGTATTTGATGCATGTAATATAGAATCATAATTTTTCAGTACTCATTTGTCTATCAAAGTTAGCTACTAAAATTTCCAAGGTGCTGAGTCTTGACTGTAAGGCTTGGACTCTTTTAAGTCATTGTGGGAAAGCTTTGAGAAATTACTGTTGATTTTACTTACTTTATACAAAACATGGTACCTTGGTTAGGTAAGCAAAATAAATATATTTTGAGGTGAACAATTTTTTGCTAAAGCCAGGTAATGTAAATGTCCACATAGAATATACCTAATGGTGGAGGAAATCCCCAACTTTGTACAAACTTATGTGCATAGAAAGTTTTATTCTTTGGTTTTAGGTATCTTGGACATGAACTGTAAATTAGAATGATTTACTAAAAGACAGTTTGAGATTCTTTGGACATTTAATATATGCACTATTTTTCTTTGTGTACGTAAATTGATAGATATATTTAATGTGCTTTATTACCTCTTCCCTGCTTTCCTGGAAGTGTGTCAGAAAATTGAGAGAATACTGTATTATTTTAAAACATGCAACATATTAATAAAATTGTATCTCTGTAGCCTTTACTGAAACTATCTGGGAATTAGAGAAATCTTCCAAACAGATCACCACAGATTATGGATGTATTAGTGTTGACTGCCGTTGGTTTCCACATTGCCACTTTTGCTGACCCATGTCGCTAATCTTCTATGATGGTGACACCTTTCTTACTTTGAGGCATTCCTTGGCTCCTGATAACTACTAGAAACAAAAATGGGAGGTTATGTTTCATGATAGTGGTTGTTGGTAACTTCCCAAGAAAGGGGACACAGAAATGCTCATTTCCGCATTTGTACTCCGTGCCTCCGTGCCTGTCAGTTTCAGCCGGTATGCTAAAGTCTTAACGTTTGTGATATATTTAACTAGCCAACTCTCTGTGATTATGTTTGTATTTATTTCTTTTTGTGTATATTAAAGCTGAATTTTCATTAGCTGGCTAACAATAGGCTAGCAAATATAGAGTATTTTCACATTGTTTTTTAACTCTCTGTTTTGATTTAAATTTATCATTAGCAAGCCAAAGCCCTTCATGATACTGTTGATCATTCTTACTGTTCAGTGTTAAATAAAACTCCTGTTATATCTTTGAACTCAGATTATAGAATACCTAACAGAGTGCCATGCTTGAAGGAACTTTTTTATATTGTGAAGAAATAGTGGTTATAACAGACTCTATTATTAATCTGTTTTTGTTTGCTATTTGGGCACCAGGGAGACTTGTTTTATAAACTCATCTGTGTGTAATTCAGAGAGGTAATCATTAGTTTAATTTGACTTTAAATATGAGACTCACTGGAGAGAGATTTAGGTTGGGGTAATATAAGTGATATATATAGCATATTCTCATTATTTGCAGAGGACATCATAAACAGATGTTTGGAATACTGTTTTTAAGACATGTTTCTTATATGTTAACATGGCTTTTTTTAATGTGTTCACCTGAATATAAAACACTTCATTTCTTGTGAAGATTTTGGAAATTTTGACATCTTAATGCTTCCTGTTAGCACTAAAACTAGATTAGCCAGTCTGTTATTTTATTTCAGATATAAACAGACTTCAGAAAATCTCAATGTGATATTGTCTGACATGTATTGAGTACTTACTGTACTAAGCAGTATGCTAAGAATAAGTACTTCACACTTTACATTATTGTCTTATCTAATGCTCTCAAACCTAAGAAATGAGTAGTAGTGTTATCCCTTTTTATAGATGAGGAAACAGGCTTAGAAGGATTAAGTGACTAGCTGAGGTCATACAATTAGTAAAAATGCCTAGGATTAGAATTAAACCCAGGTCTGTTTAACTCCAGAAGTGCTCATAGTTTAGGTGAGTGATTTTCAACTGGTGTGCCACAAGAATTTTTAAAACATGCAGTAGCTGACTATTTAGTCAAGGGCACCAACCTGTTTTCCCTTAGATTGTCAGATAAATAAATAACAACAGTCAACACAGCAATAGCCATCCATTGTGAATGTGCCATATTGAACCATAAATATGTAGTTCATATAAAAAAGAGTTGCATCTTATTGGTCACGTTGCATAATGTTGCATCTGATTGGTTAATTCCTGGTACCAGAATCCTTATGTACAAGTATGGGCACCTGATTTTTTTAAAAAGTCACTTTGGAACAAAAATGGTAGGTATAATTTATTTTTTGTAACTCAATCAAAATTATGCCTAGTTTTGTCATTGGCAAAAAATATAATACATTTTTTTGGTGTGCCACAGAATTTAAGTAATTTATGCGTGCCATGAGATGAAAAAGGTTGAAAATCACTGGTTTAGGTCTATATGAAAAAGGTAGCCTCAGAGTTGTTTGAAATTTAAAATCTTCCTCTTGAAGAAAGGAGAAAGACTAGAGGAAATCTAGGACGTCTATGAGTAATCTTTAAAAGTAAAGGAATAGTGGTCCTATTATTTTTTTCAGAGCTATATAGAAATGTGGGATGGTAGAAAGAGGATTAGTTTAACTTCCAATGAGACCTGAATGTATGAGGAAAAGGGTAATTTATTTTACGGAATTCATAAAAGATTGCCCTAGCTGCCACTGTTCTAACTTCTTTTAAAAGAACTTTATGTGAGATGGAGATTTGACTATATATTAAGAGCCTTAAGGATGTTCATACCATTACCCTCTGTAATTTCACTTCTAGGAATTTATCCTATGGAACTAATTAGAGACATCCACAAAATTTTACTACCTGTGATATTCATTGTATCATTATAATAGCAAAAGATTGGATGCAATGTATAAAGTCAGTGGAAAAGTATGTGATCTATTGCAGTGAATCCATAGAATGGAAAACTATGTAGCCATTATAAATCACATTCTTAAAGACTGTTTAGCATCTTGAGAAAACAGATTTTTAATTGAAAAAAATCAGTATGTAAAACTTAAAATACAATATAATATTCTGAGTTTTTTAATTTTGTTGTTCAAGTAGTTTTCTGCCTTTTTCCCAGTTATTTTTAAAGAATATATATATATATATATATAAAGACTAATTTAGAACAAAAATGTGAAATTAATAATACAGGAACTATACAGTTTGATCTCAGAACCATGCAAAGCAAGAACTGCCTATATTTTTTCTGTGTGGTGAGACTGAATTTTTTCCTTACACATATATTTTCCTAATTTTCTATAATATACATTTACTTATTTTATAACTAGGATAAGTAATCAGAGTAAATTACTTAGTATTTATACTGGTTTATACCAGTGAGCTATTAAATCAACGAACCAAGCTATTCTTCTATGTTTTTTTTCCCTAGCACTAACGTGTACTTCAGTTCCTAACCAAACTAATCTCTAAAGATCCACTACTCTGATATGTGTTACTGTAAACTGAACTGCTCAGATTAGTTTGGTTATTGACTAACCCGTAGTGAAACATATTTGCGCTCAGAGATGTGGGTAAAGTTTACTGTAAGACCCCAGTGTGGGGCAGCAGGAGGGTAGCACCCGGAGACAGACTTCCTTACCCGTTGTTAGACCAGCTGTTGCTCCATATAAGACTTTTTGTGCTTGAGATGACCTAAGAAGCTTTGTAGTTGTAGGCATAGAGCAGTGGACTAGTAGTAGTCAGGAAAACAGGGTTTGGCTTCATCATTTGCTATGGGCAGTAAGTAGTGCTCTGCAGAAAAATCATACTGTGTATTATTTGGGGTTCTTGGAAGGGTAGTTTTAAAGGAAGATGCTTATTAAAGAGCAGGGCTACAGTAACACTGGGCTCAGTGTCCATATTATCTTTTATTTCTCTAGTCTTCATAAAATAATTATGTGTTAAATGTCTACTTCGTGTCTCTGGCCAAAAACATTCAAAATTATCTATTCTCCTACTTGTCTTGGATTTTTGCCTTAATTTTTTACCTTATATAAAGGTCTAGTTTATAGACCCTTTACATTTTGAAACTTTAAAACAATACTAAATGACGAGTCTAGCAAAACATTCTCAGTTAATACTATTTTTAATAATAAGGTGGCATTTTAGTACAGTGTAATAATAAACATGTTCACAAACCCAACAACTCTGGTTCAGAACCTATTAGAGAAAAATCACATTGGTTACAGTTAAATCTGAAAGTTTTGATGACATTGAAATAGAATTTGTTTACTAAAAGTTGTAATACCACCCAGAATCATGCTACTAATATTCAAATTACACATAGTAAATATTTAAAGAACAACATTCTCAAATATCTTTTTATTGCTGAAAATCAGATATTGTCCGAACTTTGGCTGTGACTAACCTGTACGAGATTTTTTAAATGATCATGAACTGTGATTGAGTCTGGGGCCAGCTCCTTATTCATGCTGGAGATGTTGATGTTCCTCAGTCTCAAATAAGTCATTTCGTGTGTTTAATAGGTGAGAAAAGAATATGGCTTTTTTTCTTTTAATGCTTTGAGTTTGAGTCAAAGCAATTACCATGTCCCATTGTCAACTTTTTAAAAATTTTCACATCTCCCTTTACTAATAGTAAAATGTATAACTAGGATAAGTCATGTCCCATTGTCAGCCTTTTTAAAAAGTTTACATCTCCCTTTACTATTCTTATATTTACTTTTTGACAAATTTTACAGGTCTGAGTTGTATTAAGATATCTCAGTGCCCTGGTGAAGCAGAGGTTCTTATTATTAAAGCATTATGTTTCTATAAATTCCTTACCAGATTAGAAGTAAATTAAATGACATAATGTTGAATTTGAAGCTGCAGCTGATATTGGTATTGACTTCTTACCTGGAATGTGATTGATGAACTTGAAATAAATTATCAGTTTCAGCTACACTGATCCAGCAACCGTAGCTATTCAGAACACAGTGAACAACCAGCTAGTAAAGTTTTGTGTTTTTTTTAAATAAATAGACTTTCCATAGCCAAAATTATCACAAAAAAGGGCATCCTTAGGCTGTCATGTAGAAGCAAAGCTTTGTTTATGGCTACCTAGTTTATTACAAATGAGAAGGAAGACAGATGCAACCAGAGATGGGAGATTATCAAGAAGTGACAGATCACAGAGAAAAGACAAAGTGGTACAAGAATCTAAAAATCATAGTACGTAATTGAGTTCTATTTAGTACTAAGCAAATGTCTTCACACATCACAGTAGCCTCTGTTTCTGTAATACATATAGCACAGCATAATACGATCTTCTAGCAAAAATTGTGAGAAAATCTAAAGGTATGCTCACTATTCCCTCCATGCCGAGAAGGCAGGAAAGGATATGAATGTATTTTAGAAAGACTGCCGCTCAGGAGCATGGTGATAAGAATAAAGTAAAAGTGAACAGCTATGATGTCTGTCAGTACAAAGTAAATTTCCGTGTTCTGACATGGAAATATGTCGCTCAGAGGTATGGGGAAAAGCAAATTTTGAAGTGTGTATAATATGTTTTTAACTTTTATTAAAAATAAGAAAAAAGATTAGTAAATCCATAAAAGAAACCTGAGTGATTCTTACAGAAACTTAATAGTGGTTAAGTCTGGATAATGGGATTCCATATGACTTTGTTTTTTCTAAGTTACATATTTCTGTAATGTTTTCAATTTATAAAAATAAGCAGGTGTGTCTTTCTTAATCAGAAGAAACAAAGGTAACAAAATAACCAACTTAAGAAAGCAGAGAAGTATTTAATACATTTTAGAAAAAGTTGGTGTTTGTTGCATGGGTAAGTGAATTTTAAACTTATGTGGAATGTCTACCACTTTGACAGTGCAGATAAGTGATTTATTACTGCACATGAACATCAGGCACTCTTTACAACAAATACTCTGGTTGGGTCTCAGAAGCTCTTTTTTTGAACCCTGGTCAATTTCCCCCAGCTACTGAAAATAGTATATATATATATATATATATCTCACTATTGGGGTTTTGACAACATTTTTGTTTCAATGGCCCCATTCCCCAGTTCTTTGAAATTGTATTTGCTTGTGGTACATAAGTGAGAGAATCAGTAATATTCTCTTACAAGCAAATTTATTTTTCTTTTAAGATTTAGATTTTAAACTACTGGCTGATATTTGAAAGCATAACCGTGCTCCTCAGTCCCAGTGTATTGTTGTAATTGGTCCAATTTATCTGATTCAGGTGCATTGTGGCCAGGTATGAAACCTGAAAGTGGTTTAATTCAGACTCCATCTCCAAGTCAACACAGTGTTCTTCCCTGCACTACAGGGTTAACCACAAGCCAGCCAAGCCCAGCACATTATTCTTACCCCATTCAAGGTAAATAGGCATGGATGTGTGTGCTTTTTTTTTTTTATTGTTGTTGGTTCTTGTTTTTAATCTACCTGTATCTCCAGACAAATTGGGTAATAGGAGCTCTGTCTTCTAAAATAGAAGGGGGTGATGATATGTGCATTAGTGCATGCTTTTTGTGTTAGGCAAACCAGAACGTGGGAGTATGGTTTGTAAGTAGTTTAACATTTGAATGTGAACTGCTTAGTAGAATTGAAGCATTTCCTTTTGCATGTTTGGTGTTCAGAAAACCTATCTGTTCTCAGTGGCATTTTGTCCTATAAATGAGCAGAATACCTCATGGGATAGAACTTTACTGACTTCTTTTATATGAAGTCCAAATAGAGTGGAATGTGAAACGAGTGCTGCTTTGGAAGATGTGTGCTGCTTTTCTGCTGTGGTTTTGTCACAACTCTACCTCTGTTTACCACTACTCGGGAGAGTGGGTTTTTTTGCTCACAAAGTTGTTTCTATTTCATGATGAAAAGCATAGCATTAAAGCTTGAACTCTAAACATCTCTCTGCCTTCCCAAGTTCTTTATCTTAAAGGTTAGAAGTATGATAGGACTATTAGGAATGAAGACCAAGAAACCCAAAAGGCACTATGGAATTAATACCCGACCTTTCCAAATCCAGTGCAGTTTATCATTGATTCAGATTGGGAATTAATATCCGTGTACCTGGCTTCTCATCTGCTTCCTTTCTCCTGATTTATCCCAGCTTTTAAATTTTATTACTTATAAAATAGTTGCCCAAGGGATGAGGGTGGAACAGCAAAACTTGGTCTGAGGTACTCTTAAGATACAAACTTTGGTGAAAGGCATTCGACATAGATTATATTTAACAAAATATTTTGATTTTCAGTTTTGTTTTCAGTTAAATGATCGAGAATTACTTCTGTTTGGTCCACTGAGAACAGAACTGGTCACTACATTCTAAGACATTGCTCCAAGCTCCCTTTACTTCCTGCTGTTTGCTGAGTCTCCTCTTACTTATTTTCCCTTCTTTCCATGTTTGTCCCCTCCCCCTTCCTCCTTTCTAAAATGAGAACAGCCCAGGAGTGAAAAGACCTCAAAGAGCATGACTTTGTCTGTCTTACCCTCCACCCCCTTTCATTTTTATAAAGTATTTCTCTAGGTTGGTAGGCCTTTTGGGTCCAACTACAGGCAAATCTAGTTGCCAAGTCCCTCTAACAGATATATGGATATATCCTTGATGTCTACACCTAAGTTGACTACGTCTAGGTCATGAAAGAAAAGAAGAGCGTTCTCCTTTTTTGTATTAATAACTCTTTTCCAAGGTGGAGAACCACCACTTTTCTGTCATTGTATCTTGAATTTGAAGAACGTAACAGCCATGCTTACTTCTCCCTCCTTGTAAAACAAGAGGAACCACCTTTTGAAGGTCTTTTAGAACTCATTGCTTTAAAAGGGTCATGAAAATATATTTTAAACTCTGTTAACCACTATCCTAACTTAGCTGTTAATACATTTTTTCCCCTTTTGATAGATTAACCTGGTTTCCTAACCTTTTGCTAGTAATTGTCACTGCTGGTGTTTATTAAGTGCTTACTGTGTTCTTAGCATTGTCATAAGCAGTACATCGGTGTTACTCATGCACTTCATAACACACCAAGAGGGAATACTATTATTTATTCCAGTTTAAAGAAGGGGAACATAAGACACAGAAAAGCAAAGTGGCTTGTCTAAAGTCAAAACGTTAATAACTAAGTCAGGATGTTAGCCGGGCAGTCTGACCCCAAATATGAGTGACTTATGATTGAAAATTTATGATTTTTAATATTAGATTCATGGTATCAGTATCAACCCTCCCATAATTAAGAACCTGTAGTGACAAATATCTAAATTCATTTTCTTCCCTTTTTCTGGTTAACCTATTGGTCCTATTGTTCATTAGAACATTGGCAGAGATTTTAAGGCAGAATTTCACCAAATTGAATGTCAACTGTAATTGAAAAAATTTTTTAATAAAAAAGGAGTTTACCATTAGTTGCTCAATTTTTGTTTTTGCTACTTAGTTTGAAGGAAAAAAATGGTAGAAAACAAGTTGAAACAATTGGCTAAAATAAAATATGGGTATTATGGTACATTTAAATTACTCGGGTTCTCTACTCACTTTCCTCACCCCCACTTTTTATTTCCTTTAGCATGGACAACTCATGTTAGCTGTCCAGGGCTTCTTCCTTCCCTGTGTGTGTACTACCCAGTCATTCCACAGAATAAAAACGAGGAGCATGTATTGATTTTTTTTTTAAGTGGTCAAAACAGCAACATTACCTTACCCATCATATCAGTCTTTTCCTATACCTATACCGTCTGTATGTGGCCCAATCTCTGGTAATTTTCTGTGGTTGAGATGGTTTAAATGATTAATATTCAAATGGCAAAGTTAATTACAGAAATTTCAAAATTAATTTTAACTCAATCTTCACTTTTAATGAATGTCTTTGGGCTCTCATGTTGTTGGTAATATACAATAGTCTTTCCATGACCAGATTGTTTTTTAAGTAGACTTTATTTTTTAGAATAGTTTTAGATTTATTTAAAAAATTGAGCACGTGGTGTAGAGTCATATGTATCCCCCCACTTTGCAGTTTCCCCATTACTACCATCTTATATTAGAATGGAACATTTGTTACAATTAATGAACCAATATTGGTACATGATTATTAACTAAGTCCATAGTTTATTCAGATTTCCTTAGTTTTTTACCTTATGTCTTTTTTCTTTCCAGAATCCCATCCATGATACCACACTTCATTCAATTGTTATGCCTCCTTATTTTCCTCTTGACTGTGCAGTTTTTCAGACTTTTTCCTTGTTTTTGATGACCTTGACATGCCATATGTGAATTTTCCAAGTTATACATGTGTACAAGACCTAGATGAATCTCATAAGTATTTATTGAGCATCACCTCACCTGTAGGCCAGGTGCTTTGCTGGATATTAGAGATAATGAGTAAGATATTAAGATTAAGCCTTCATGGAGTTTACAGACTAGTAGAGGGGATAGAAAACAAGCAAGTAAATAAATAAACATCTTGAAAATTGCTCTGAAAGGAATAAAGAATAGATTTCTATTATTGGGAAAACAGTAAATGAGTTAGTTTTAATAGAGGGGTCAGAGAGAGTCTCTGAGAAGGAGGAGCCGTCATTGAGCAGGGAGGACGAGAGGGACAGGCCAGGGAGAACAATCCAGGCAGAGGGGTGAGTAGAAACTAAATCTGGCAACCACTTTGATGCACCATTAAACCTCCAGCTTTGGGGCAATGTCACTTAATTCGACTGTGCCCCTCACAGTCCTGTAACCATAGTCGTTGATCAGAGCTCTCCGTGTATTGACTATGTTAGGTGGACCTCTACTGGGGCATGGTTCTCAGATGAATTGTCTTTCTATGATTTCACAGCTCCATTGTCAAAGCAGGAGTGGAGACTTACCCAAAAACAGTTCCTATGCCATTGGCATTTGGAGAGCTCGTAGCCTTTACATATATATCAGTAGGAGTTATTAGCTCCATGACTGTGGACAAATTAACTCTTCTTTGTCCCAGGTTCTTCATCTGAGAGCTGGTGTTGCAGCAGTAACTGTTCCTTATATCTAATTTACCTTAATCTCTTCTACACTTTCTTCTAAGCAGAGTTCCCCTGAAAGGGATAAAAAATTTCCTCTGATTTTGACCAGTTCTCCCAAGTTTCTGCTGCATCGTTCATCTGCCCTATTCTTAGTTAAGGTTTCCTATTAACCTCTCCTCTAGAGGACTTAGTTGCTAATGGGCTAGGTACTAACATGGTCAGGTCTACCCGATGCTGAACCCCCATGGTGTTTGTGGCTGCAGTGGGAACCATGTCTAAATGTGCTTATAAGTGAGTGGGAGGGATTTAAGGCCTCAATCTCAGTTATTGTCCACCTGAGAAACGGCCTCGGTGGCAAATACTTGTCACTTAGGATTTGATTAAAACCCTAGTAGAATCTGTGATTCTTAGAAGAGTATGAAAAACTTAACCCAAATTCCTTATCTCAAGATAGACAGCCTAATTAACTTACAGGGTATATTTTTACTTTGCCAGAATAATATCTAATTTCCTGAGTTTTTCCAGGCTCATTGGTAAAATCATTAAATAACAGATCATGGTATTTGTTGATCCACATTAAAAATTTATTCTAATGCATTATTTGAGTAGTGCCCAAGAAGCAACTCCAGGTACTTTAGAAATTGGAGGACCATCTCTCTTTCTCAAAGTAATTATGTCCCTTCAGGAAAGGCATAGTTTGGAACAAGTGACAATAAATACTGTAGTGTAGCATTTACATGTGGATTTACCAGAGCTCTTGTATTTTCTGCTGATTGTCACTAGGCTGCATTGCAGGTGAGTCATTTTTCAACTGCTGGAGAAGATGGACTGCGTTCTGATTTATTGGTAACATTAGTGTGAACCAGTGCATGGTGTCTGTATCCTTCTAGGACTTTAGTAGGAATAGTCAAAGACTCAAGTCGAAACAGAAAAATGTTTGAGCAGCTATCTAATCAACTCTAAATTATAGTACAGCATGTTAAAGAGCAAAACCACTATTTGTTTCCTTTGCTGATATTCTTTATATCCTCATAGATCTGTTTATTTAAGAAACAGTATATGTTTATTTTCTTCTGGCACTTTATATAATATCTTAATATTATGTAAAATAATATGTACAATATTATGTACAGTAATATTTTACTATAATATCTCAACACTCTCAATCCTGTAGCTTCAAGCACAAATGCCAGCCTGATATCCACTTCCTCTACAATTGCCAATATTCCAGCAGCAGCGGTTTCCAGCATTTCAAACCAGGTATGGTGCTTTTGGTCATCTAGCTAGCTCTCCCTCTCTTCTTTTCATGGTCAATTTGCTGATCTGAAAAACAATCTGCGTGGGCTGGAGAGACCTCTGGATGCTTCGAGAACCAGCACCCTGGATGGTTTCTCAGGCTGCCTTTCGGTTTCTCTCATGCCATCAGAGATACGGTTCTGTCTGCTCCCTTTATCTGCTGTGTGTATCTCTGCTTCCTGCCCCAACCCTTCCAGAATGTAAGCTCCATGAGGGTAGGGATTTACTTTTCTATTTTGCTCACTTACATATTCCCACAGTTCATAAAAATGACTGACACTCATTTTCAAGGCACATAATAAATATTTGTGGAATGAAGTAATATTGTGTCCACTTTTTTATCTAGCCACTCATTCCCAGTGAGGTTTTGCTCATTGTTATATTAACATTTGATGCTTAGCTCACTGGTAATGTTTTAGTGCTTTTTGTCATAATGTTTTTGTTTGTTGTTTCTCTGCAGCAATTAATATTATCAACCACTGTAACCATGGATTTTTTTTTCTGGCTGCAATTAACATACTACTATTCTGGTTCATTTTTGGTTTTTTTTTTATGTTCGTTCCTGCATTTGTGCGTTCTTTTAGTCCATAAATATTTATTGAATTCCTACTGTATACCTAGCACTCTTCAGGATACATCTGTCTCTCTCCCTTTTCTTAGCTTTTTTTTGGTCCTTTCTTCTATCATGGACAGTTTCCATTTAGTTTTTCACATGCTTTTCCTCCTCAGTAATGTTTAACCACATTCACAATATCCATTTACTTCCTCTGAAGTACAGAGTCTAGTCGTAACCTTGTGGTATCTAAGGCTTCCTGCTGATTGGTGGACATATTTTCTTTAATGTCCTGTTATTTCTCTAAGTTCACCATATCTAAAGCCAACCTTTCATTCTACCCTTTCTTCTATTTCCTTGTTCTTCAACAGTAAAACCACTTTTCTCTATCACGTCTCAATTCTTATCAATGAGGCCATTTTTAAATAAACCGAAATGTTCATCTCATCTCCCATTTTTTTGCTGTGTCTGTTCATTTTCTAAAACATCTGTTTAATTCCCTCTAAATGCCACTTTTTATCCTATACTCACCTGCCCATTATCCTTTTGTATTTTTATTTGTTGATTTGAATTTGATAATCCCCATTTCCTGCCCCCACATAGGCTAACCCCCATTGCCTAAAGAGTCCTTTCAGCCAGACCGAACATCTCTGACCCCTTAATAAAACCTTTTTAGACTGTTCTTGTATTTATCTCCTCTGCCTATTCATCTCAGAAAGCTCCCTGACTGTCACAGTCTTCAGTGATAGTTGTCTTCCTCTGTATTTCAGTTATTTGACATACAGTTTATTGCCAATTTGTTGGAAATGTTTTTGTCTTCGCTTCTGCTAAAATTACAACTCCCTTGAATGCAGCTAGTATGGTTATTCTTTTCTTTAATACTCTGTCTTCCCACCCATGCACAGACACACACACACTTATGGGAGATGCTTGTGTACTCTTTAGAAATAATTGGTCTTGATCAGTTAGCATCTTCCCGCTTATCACCAAGATCAGTATCAATGGGATTTTTTAAGGTGTGTTTTTGAGCTGTGCGTTGCGTTATACCCCTTTTTAAAACAGCTTTATTAAGGTATAATTGACATTCAGTAAACTTTATAGATTTAAATTGTACAGTTTGGTAAGTTTTGACCTATATGTGCTTGTGAAACCACCAAGAATTCTTTGTGAATATTTTGTTTTGTTTTGTTTTGTTTAATCTTCACCCAAGAATATGTTTATTGATTTTCAGAGAGAGAGGGAGGGAGAAACATAGATATGTGTCCCCACTGGGGATTGAACCCACAACCTAGGTATGTGCCCTGATCGGGAATCAAACCTGCAACCTTTTGGTGTACAGGACAATGCTCCAGCCAACTGAGCCACCTGGGCAGGGCGTCTTTGAATGTTTTAAAGAAAACTCAATTATTTTAGAAAGAAAGATACTCAGTTTTTAAACTAGGAAACTTTAATATAGGATATGTGATTTCATTTTTTTGGTTTAAGTCCTTCTATCCTTAGAAGCACAACCATCTAGTGCAGTGGTTTATAAACTTCTTAAAGAGGTCAAGAATTCCATGCAGATATTTATCTAAAAATTTAGTACATAAAAATAGAACGAAAGAAAAAAGAGCTATTGTAGTGGGAAAAGGGACATTGTGTGTATAGTTCATGGGACCCTTCCCTCTCAGCCTTCCCCTCATCCCAGACAGCCCCAAGGCATCTCCTCTTGACTCTTACGTTTCCATCAGAATGCATTTTGAAAATCGTTGGTTTAGGTGAAAGATATGGATAGGTAAATGAGAAATCAAATTAATATTTTAGGAAAATAATTATGAATAAGAAGGACATGAAAGTCTCTTATGTTGAAATTAATATTTTGCTTTTTCTAAAAGACTAATTTTTCTCCCTTAATCTCTTTGGTCCGTAGGACTACCCCACCTATACTATCCTCGGTCAGAGTCAGTACCAGGCCTGCTACCCCAGCTCCAGCTTCGGAGTCGCAGGCCAGACTAACAGTGACGCTGAGAGTACCACGTTAGCAGCAGCCACATACCAGACGGAGAAGCCTAGTGTCATGGCACCTGCGCCTGCAGCACAGAGACTATCTTCTGGTAAGCGCCACAGCTCTGAAAACTTTGGCATGAGTGCACTGCATCCAACAGGTGATAGTGACAATTATTTTGTTCTGGTCTAAGTTACAGTGCCCGTGCCACTGGCTTTCCCCCTCCGCAGTATTCAGACATTGGAACCAGACCATGATGAGTCGTTGGCAGGTTGAGTGTAATACCTCAGAAAACAGAAAAGTACCAAGAATGAAAAGACTGTTTTTATGACTCCTACTCTACCCTTCCTATGACTTTAACATGATGGTCCCCGGGAACTTCTGAATCATGGCACATTTTATAAAAATTGGAGGACTCCAGTTTTAGTCTCAATATTTTGAATTTCTGCCCAGCCCCAGAATAGTAGTTTTTAACTTTTTCTGTGTCATGGATTCCTTTAAGATTCTAAGGAAAGCTAAAGAAATACATGAAATTGAACCTACAAATTTAGATCTGTACATTTAGCTTTGAAATGTATTGATGAACTATGATGCCCAGGTAAAAAAAAAAAAAAAAAAACTGACCTAAAGGTTTTATGCACACATTCAATAAGCACATGCATATACTTTTAATTTATCTCTGTTTTTCATGGAAATTTGATGGTTTGCTATCATATCATGTGACTGGAGGAATATTGTTATTCCCACTGATGCATTTTCCAAAACAGTGCTCTGCATCAACTAAAGCAGTTTTCTGTGCATCTTGCTTTTTACCAGTCTTCTAGGTAGTGGACATACAGATGGTCACTTCCAACTTAAATTACTTTGAAATAATTACATATAATGCATCCAATTCCTTCCCCAAATTCTAAGCATCATATTTCTAAAAGATAAGTACTCAACATGATCACAATTCCATTATCCCATCTAAAATAATTCAACAATAATTTCTTAATATCATAAAGTACCAAAAGGTATTCGTATTTCCAGTTTTCTCATAAATATTAGGAGTTTTGTTTTTCTTTTTACACTTCATTTAAATTAGGAACCAAGTCAGGTCCATACACTGTGATTGGTAGATACGTATTTTGTCTCTTTTAATCTATAAATTCCTGTATCTCTGTTTTATTCACCTATGTACTTTATTTGTTGAAAGAACTATTGTTTAATCTCATACCATTTCCCTGAATTTTGTTCATTATATTTTTAAGTATATTTTATTGATTATGTTATTATAGTTGTCTCAGTTTTTCCCCTTTGCCCCCTTCTGCCCAGTACCCCTCCTTCCCTCCAGCATGCCTCCCACCCCCGCTTAGTTCATGTCCGTGGGCCGTGCATATAAGTTTTTTAGCTTCTCCATTTCCTATACTATTCTTAACATCCCCCTGTCTATTTTATACCTATCAATTATGCTTTTTAATCCCTGCACCTTTTCTCCTGTCCTCCCCCTTCCCCTTCGCAGCTGATACCCTCCATGTGATCTCCATACCTATGATTCTGCTCCTGCTCTGGTTGTTCATTAGTTTGTTTTTAAATTCAGTTGTTGATAGTTGTGAATATATTGCCTTTTTAACATTCATAGTTTTAATCTTCTTTTTCTTAAATAAATCCCTTTAACTTTCCATGTAATAATGGCTTGGTGATGGTGAACTTTAGCTTTACCTTATCTGAGAAACACTTTTATCTGTCCTTTCATTCTAAATGAAGGCTTTGCTGAGTAGAGTAATTGGGGTTGTATGTACTTGCTTTTCATCACTTCGAATACCTCTT
Source organism: Tonatia bakeri (assembly GCA_004024845.1). Lineage (NCBI taxonomy): Eukaryota > Metazoa > Chordata > Mammalia > Chiroptera > Phyllostomidae > Tonatia > Tonatia bakeri. The sequence continues at coordinate 242,627 of PVIA01001251.1, forward strand.
GCCAGTCCCTTCTTGCCTGCAAAGTTTCTTTTGAGAAATTTGGTGATAGTCTTATGGGAACTCCTTTGTAGGCAACTCTCTGATTTTCTCTTGCTGTTTTTAAGATTCTCTATTTTTAACCTTCGGCATTTTAATTATGATGTGTCTTGATATGGTTCTCTTTGAGTCGAACTTGTTTGGGACTCTCTGTGCTTCTGGACTTGTATGTCTATTTCCTTTGCCAAATTAGGGAAGTTTTCTTTCATTAGTTTTTCAAGAAAGTTTTTAGTTTCTTGCTCTTCTTCGTCTCCTTCTGGCATCCATATGATTAGAATGTTGGCACATCTGGAGATGTCCCAGAGTCGTCCTCTGGGACGTCCTCATTTTTTTGAATTCTTGTTTCTTCTTTCTGTTCTGGTTGAATGTTTATTTCTTCCTTATCTTTCAAACCATTGATTTGAATCTTGGCTTCCTTCCCTTCACTGTTGGTTCCCTGTAGATTTTCCTTTATTTCAACTTAGTGTAACCATCATTTCTTCCTTTATGTTGTTGCTGTACTCAGTGAATTCTTTGAGCATCTCAATTACCGGTTTTGTGAACTCTGCATCTGATATGTTGGCTATCTCCGTTTCGTTTATTAGTTCTTTTTCTGGGATTTTGTTCTGTTCTTTCATTTGGGCTATATTTCTTCATGTCCTCAATTTGGCAGCCTCCCTGTGTTTGTTTCTGTGTATTAGGTGGAGTGGCTTTGACTCCCTGTAAAAGGTACCTGTAATTGTGTGAGGTGGAGCCTTAGGTAATCTTCAGTATGAGCAACCTGCTTCACCACTTTGTGGCTCTGTGTGAGGGGCGGACTCAGAGAGGGGACTGTGCTGCTGCCTGGCTTCTGGGGGTTTGCCCAGCACTCACCCCATTTCTAGTCACTTCACCCACTTCCTATATGCAGCTGGCACCCTTCTAGTTGTTGCCCTGGTGTTGAATCCCAGAGTGGTTGGGTTTGCATACATTTTAAGACTGTAGGCCCTTTAAGTGAAGTTTCCTGAAGATCCAGAAGTTTCCTCCACTGCCCTAAACCCCACTGGTTTTTATAGCCAGAAGTTATGGGGGGTTATCATCCCAGCACTGGAACCCTGGGCTGTGTAGTCTGGTCTGGGGCTGGGATCACTTGCCCCTAAGGTATCCCTCCTGGTTTTTGTCCACCACACATGAACGTGGGACCACCTATGCCTGTGCTGTGCCACCGCCTCTCCACGCCACACCATGTCTCCTTGCCTCTCTGCTCCGTCTCCGTGTCTCTGCCCCTCCTACTTGTCTGATGAATGTAGTTTCTTTAAATCCTGCATTGTCAGACTTCCATACAGTTCAATTTTCTTACAGTTCTGGGTATTATTTGTTTTGAGATTTAGTTGTAATTCTTTTGGTAGTTGCGCAAGGAGATGAAGTGTGTCTACCTGTGCCTCGATCTTGTCAGGAACTCTTGTTTATTATATTCTTGTAGAGTAGTTTAACGTGTCCTGCTACCTTTTGTATGTTACTGTAAGTTAGTAAATGGATCTAGAGCAGTCTTTTTCAATTAGGTGCAGTATTGTGCTGTGCACCCGTCCTTTGACAATTGACAATGTACGAAACATTTTTGGCTGTCATACTGGGAGGGAATGCTGCTGGCATGCAGAATGCAGGGGCCAAGGATGCTCCCTAACCAGACATCCTACAATGACAGGACAGCACGCTCCCAGCAAAAATCATTAGGCTCAAAATGTTAATTGTGCCAAGTTGATAAACTCTGATCTAGAAGCTTGATGAGGGTCAGTTTTTTGTTTGTTGTTTTGTTTTGTTTTTTGAAAATTATTTCATATGAGTTCTTTCATTGGGAGGCGGGCGTATAAATTCTAGTTATAACTCTGTTAGCAATGTTAGGAGCTTTTGATTCTCAATACCCACTTCTGCATTCCCAAATTACTTAGATTACTTTGGTTTTTCATTTTTTATCCCTGCAATATGATTCTGAAGGGCAGAAAACCTGCTGACCCTCTTCATGCTTTGGTTCTTATAACCTTTGACTGGCAATAAATATCTTGCTTTTCCTTTCCAGGAGACCCTTCGACAAGCCCGTCTTTGTCTCAGACTACGCCAAGTAAAGATGCCGATGACCAGTCCAGGAAGAACATGACTGGAAAGAACCGGGGCAAGAGGAAAGCTGATGCCAGCTCTTCCCAGGACAGTGAATTGGAAGTACGGGAAGAACCTCATTTAAGTTATCAGCTTTGTTTTTTTCCTCATTTCTTAAGTTTACCAAACATATATCTGAAACTCATGGGATAATATAGTTCTAGGTTGTATACCCTTTTATTCCCGGGTGAGAGAAACTGAGTTGGCCAAGTGAAAAGAGAAGTATAAAAACACATTTCTCCATGCCCATAACTTTCCATCTCATTTCAGATACTTTTACCAAAAGCATCAAAAAAGCTTTTCTGAATTTAAGAAACCGGTAACTCTTTAAAGGAAAGAATAAGCTGTTCTCTATATTAGGAGGAGAACAGAAAGAACAGTGTGTCATATTCAGAAAGCAGAGGGTGTCATAAGTAATGTCATACAAAAATCACCATTCAAAAATCTGAGAGTAAAATGAGAGTCTAAGAGTGCTTTAGGCCAAGTTTCTGTGAACATGCAACCAGATCTGGTAACTTATTAATGAGATTTACACGTATTTATTCTGTGGTTAAGCACTGTAGGAATTTACTGTGGGCATATACTTGGCTTCATTATTAAAAAGACTAGGAACTCATATAAACTACTAATAATAATCCTTTAATCATATAAACTACTAATTAATCCTTTTGCTTTTTTTCAGTTTAATATAATCATTTAATAAGGGGGAAAGGTGTATTTAAAAACAGGTACATTGATAGGTATTCTGAAGGTATAGGTACATTCAGGCTGCATTTGGAGCCTCTCCCCTTGTGTACTTGAGAGGGGGATGGGGAAAGAAAGAAAGAAAATCTAATACATCTCTTTGGAAAAACTGGGAGAGAACTCACTCTCAGTTTCAATTTTGAAAATTGTGGTAAAATATACATTTACTAAAATAATAGTATTTACTATTTTTTAAGTGTTATTTAGTGGCATTAAATATTTTCACAATGTTTTTTATTTGTCACCACTATTTCCATGATCCTCAAAACTTTGTACCCGTTAAGCAATAAACTCCCTATTCTTTTCCCCACTGACCCCTGTAATCTTTGTTCTACTTTCTTTCTCTTTGAGTTTGCTTGTTCTAGATGTCCCATAAAAGTGGAGTCATGTAATTCTGTTCTTTTGTGCCAGGCTTATTCATTTAACATGTTTTTAAGGTCCATCCATGTTGGAGCAAGCGTAAGAACTTTGTTCCTTGTTATGACTGAATAATATTTCACTGTAGTATTATGTATCTACCACATTTTGTTTATCCATGCATTTGTTGATGGACTCTGGGGTTTTTTCACCATTGAGCTATGGAGTTATCTCTTTGAATCCCTCTTTTCAATTATTTTGGGTAGACCTAGGAGTGGAATTGCTGGATCATATGGTGATTCTGTGGTCAACTTTTTGAGGAACCACAAAAGTGTTTTCTACAGTGGCTACACTGTTTTACATTCCCATCAGCCATGCATGAGGGTTTCCATTTCTCCACATCCTTGTCAACACTTAGTTCCCATATTTTTTTGATAATAGGCATCCTTACAGTTGTGAAATGGTATCTCATTGTAGTTTTGATTCGCATTTCCTTAATGACTAATAACGTTAACTATCTTTTCATGTGTTTATCAGCCATTTGTTTATTTTCTTTGGAAAAATGTCTATTCAGATCCCTTGCCCATTTTTTATTTGGGGTGTTTTTTAATGAGTTCTGGGAATTCCTTACATATTCTGGGTATTAATCCCTTATCAGATAGATATATGATACACAAAAGTTTAACATTTTGATGTTGTTTTTTTATTTCATTGCTTGTGCTTTTGGTATTGTACCTAAGAGTACAAGATTATGAACATACCTATGTTTTCTTCTAAGAGTTTTATTGTTTGGACTCTTAAATTTAAGTCATTGATCCATATTGAGTTAATTTTTGTATGTACTTTAAGGCTCTAATTTTATTCTTTTGCACATGGATGTCTAATGTTTCTCAGCACCTGTTGGAAAGAATTTTTTTCCCCATTGAATGATCTTCATTTCCTTGTCAAAAAGAAATCAATTGACAGTATATGTTAGGGTTTATTTCTGGGCTCTCCTATTTCATTGGTGTGTGTGTCTATTCTTATGCTAGTACCACATTGTTTTGGTTACTGTAGCTTTGAAATCAGGAAGTGTGAGACTTCCAACTTGGTTTGTTTTCAAGGTTATTTTGGAACCCTTGAGAGTCCATATGAATTTTAGAATGAGGTTTTCTATTTCTTTAAAAAACACTGTTGGAATTTTGATGGAAGTTGCATTGATTTTGTAGATTGCTTTGGGTAGTGTTGTCATCCTAACAGTGTTAAGTCTTCCATTCATGAACGTGGGATGTCTTGTCATTTATTTAGGTCTGTCTTTCATTTCCTTCAGCGATGTTTTATAGTTTTCAGTGCACAAGTCTTTCATCTCCTCAGATTTATTACTAAGTATTTTATTTTTGATGCTATTATACATGGAATTGTTTTTTTAAATTTCTGTTTGGATTATTCATTGCAAGTGTATCAAAACATAACTTATTTCTGAATTCATTTATTAGCTCTAACAAATTGTTTGTGTATTCTTTAGTAGTTTCTACACAGAAGATCATGTCATCTGCAAAGATAATTTTACTTCTTCCTTTCCCATCGGGGTACCTTTTTCCTTTTCTTGCCTAGTTATTCTGACTAGACATGTCCGTATTATGTCGAGTAGAAGTAGTGTAAATGGACATGCTTTTCTTATTCCTAATCTCAGAGGTAAAGCTTTTATTGACCACTGAGAATATTAGCTGTGAGTTTTTCATATATGGCTTTTATTATGTTGCAGAAGTTCCCTTATAGTTCTAGTTTATTGGTTTTTTATCATAAAAGCGTGTAGGAGTTTGTCAGATGCTTTTTCCACATGAGGGACCATCTGGATTTCCCCCCTCTGCTCTATTAATGTGCTCTGTTATTACATTAATTCATTTGTGTATGTTGATCCTTCCTTACAACCTGGAAACAAATCCCACTTGGTCATGATGTATAATTCTTGTAAATGCTGCTAAATTTTGTTTGCTATATTTTGTTGAGGATGTTTGCATCGATATTCATAAGTATGATGGTTTACAGGTTCCTTTTTTTTCCTTTGTAGTGTCTTTATCTGACTTTGGTATCAAGGTAATGCTGGTTTCATAGAGTGGGTTAAGAAGTGTTCCCTCTTTCAGCTTTTTGGAAGAGCTTAAGGATTGCTGTTAATTCCTCTTTAAATATTTGGTATAATTTACTACTGAAGCTGTTTGGTCCTGGGCTTTTCTTTCTTGGGATATTTTTGATCACTGATCCAATCACCTTATCAAGAGTCTATTCAGAGTTTTTATTTCTTCTTCAGTCATTTTTTCACTTTGTGTATTTCTAGGAATTTGTCCATTTCATCCAGGTTATTCGTTGGTGTACAGCTGTTCATATTAATCTCTTACAATCCTTTTTATTTCTGTAAAATTAGTCATAATGTTCATTTCTGATTTTGGTAATTTGAGTCTTCTTCCCATAGTCAACCTAGCTACAAGTTGTCAGTTTTATAGATCTTTTCAAAAAGCAACTTTCAGTTCATTGGTTTTCTCTATTATTTTTCTGGTCTGTGCATAACTTATTACCATTCTAACTTTTATTATTTCCTTCCCTCTTCTGGCTTTTTCTAGTTCCTTCAGTTATACAGTTAGGTTATTGATTCAGATCTTACTTCTTTGTTAAGGTGTGTACTCACGGCTATAAATTGCCCTCTTTACACTGCTTTTGCTGCATTCCATAAATTTTGTTTTGTTGTGTTTTTATTTTCATTCATCTCAACGTATTTTCTAATTTCATTTGTGGTTTCTTTTTTGATCCTTGGTTATGTAAGATTGTGTTATTTAATTTTTACGTATTTGTGAATTTTTCAGTTTTCCGTTACTGATTTCTTGCTCTATTCCATTGTGATTAGAAAAGATATTCACTCACTATTTTTTATATTTTCCTCCCTCAGCGGGTATTTCTGTGGGACTTGGATGAAACCATCATCATCTTCCACTCCCTTCTTACTGGATCCTATGCCCAGAAGTATGGAAAGGTAATTTGAATCTTTCTTCCTTTGTTGTAACTCTCCTTTTCCTGCTATATGGGCGAGAGGTACCCGGAATTACTTTCTCTGCTACCTCCATCTTACCTCGTTGGCCTTTTATACTTTCCATTTTAAATTTCACCTAACGGCTTGTACCAGGCAGGCTACATGATCAGGCAGAGTTGATGACAGAGCTAGAGAGACTAGACCTGGGGCAGGTGCTGAAAGCTGAAGTTATTTGAGAGTGGTACTTCATTTGTATAAATGAAGTATGGAAATGATTCTCAAAACAGAGTGGAGTCTCAGGATTATGTATCCCAAGGACCAATCTGCTATCCCTTAAATCAGCGCCCCAAATGAGCATTTCATTTAGCTGAATATATGCCAGATAATATAAATTCATAATATAGGTAACATATAAACTGTCTTTGTAAAATAGATTACATACCTTCTTAAATATATCAAGCAGAATTTAACTTGTCTAGTCACCAATATAAAAATCAGTTTTAATAGAGGGACAAGCCATTTTTGAGCTATTGCCTGTATATTTCTACACTAAATTACCTTTGGGCTTGTATTTTTCTGTTTCTCTGAATATATTTTATAAAAATATCTGCCTCCTTTTCTCTCTTAGTATTCCCAGTTATTACTGTCACTAATATTTCTTTCAGAAGTAATTTACACAGGCTTTTAGCATATAGACTGGCAGGCTCATATGCTACATAGCTAGGCTGTTTATAAGGTATATAAAATAAGAGCATACAGCCCTGACCTGTGTGACCCTGTTGGTTGGGCGGCATCTAGCAAAGTGAAGGGTTGCTGCTGTTGGATTCCCAGTTGAGGCATGTGCCTACGTTGCAGGTTTGGTTCCCAGTTGGGGCACGGGCGGGGTGGGGGGCAAGTGATTGATTCTTCTCTCTGACATCATTGTTTCTCTCCCTCTCTTTCTCCCTCCCCTCCCCTCTCTCTAAATAAATAAATAAGTAGCAGACAGCCTCTGCTATTCATTTTTAAGCTAAGTGCATTGCTTTTCCTGCAAATATTTTGACTCTTCAGCCTTTGTTTACTTATTTCCTGGTTGAGATTTTCGGATAACTGACTTCTGGTGTCACACTGTGTGTGTGTGTGTGTGTGTGTGTGTGTGTGTGTGTGTGTGTGTAGAAGATAATGGAAGATAATGGGTGTTACAATATCAATATTTTAGCTATAGTTAGAATTTCTCCTCCCCAAAAAATTAAGGTGTTTTTTCAAAGTGGGTTTAGTTTTCTAGAAACTAAAGTCCTGAGATTTTTAATTTTTCGTAATTCCAGATGCTTATAACTGTGAATAAAATTGCATCAGTAATAACTGGAGGCACTGTTGTGGGTCTGTGTTGTTTCACCTTGACCCAGAATAATTTTGAAATATTTAAGGATTATAAGCAGTGCTGTGAGTACCAACTTGGTCAATTTTTTCTCTTACTGTCTTACAGGACCCAACAGTAGTGATTGGCTCAGGTTTAACTATGGAAGAAATGATTTTTGAAGTGGCTGATACACACCTGTTTTTCAATGACTTAGAGGTAAGCATTTAAAATTGTTTCTGTACTTGGGTGAAACATCTGTTCAATAACTGTTGAACCTGTGCTTATTGTACTTAGAGAAAATGTGGTTGGGAGGTATGGAGAGGCCACGTGGATCTATACAGTCTTGCAGGAATGATGCCGTGGTTAGGCCACCACAGTTTTGATTCTGGCCATCAGTTTTATTGGCCCCAAATTTGATTTTTGTTCTGGAAGTGATCTTGTTCTAGAGGAAATCCCAACCAATTAGGCAAAACACTTGATAGATACATAAACCAACATTCCAATTTATTCATGTATATTGAATAATATATAAGGTGGGTTTGATTATTTGTGCTTTGCTGTTCTTCAATTCTACCTCCTTAAAAGAGTGTCTAGATCTGTCAGATCTATAAATGGCTGCTGTGACTCATTATATTTTATACATGCTGATTTTCCTACACATGCTAATGTGTAGGTTAGCCTTGTTATCCAGAATCATTTTATAGGTAGGTACAGGAAAACCAGGAAACACTGAGCTTCTTGGGGAATTTTTTGGCTTTGATATTTGAGTTTACCTTTGAGGTAAACATGGTGCGGTGGAAAGAACAACAGAATTGGGAATCGGAAGACCAGCGTGTGAGTCCCAAGTGAGGAAAGTTACTGTCCCGTTTTGGGGCCTCAGTTAAGCAGTGAGTCTACACAAGAAACTAGGACCAGTTGTTCTGTCTTGGGAGGGGAATGCGTTGCAGGGACACAGACACAGGAAGGAGCAGATGTGTCACTTCATGTCCTTTTGAATTTCAAACCGTGTACCACATATATCACCTAGTTTTAAAAGTAGTGAAAATTATGAAGTAAAATAATGTAGCTTTTGATTCTGGCCATCAGTTTTATTGGCCCCAAATTTGATTTTTGTTCTGGAAGTGATCTTGTTCTAGAGGAAATCCCAACCCATTAGGCAAAACACTTGATAGATACATAAACCAACATTCCAATTTATTCATGTATATTGAATAATATATAAGGTGGGTTTTTATAAATATGAGGTAATTCCATTCCTTTAAAATACAACCTAGTTCTATTTATAAGACAGTTCTCCAACAAATTAATTAATAGAGCTCTAAACTCCAATACTCTTGTCTGAGTTCGACGACGCTTTAATCTCTTTCCTCAACTTCACATGTTGATAAGTTAGGACATCAGAGTTTTTATTCAGCAAACATTTACTGAAAACCTACTATGTGCCAATAATTATTGCCAAATTGTATTTGTAATGATTTTCTAGACATAGTCCTCACTCAGGACTGAAAGTTCTGTGAAGAATTTGACCTGAATGTGTTCCTGCCCCCAGGTCAGTGGTTCTCAACTTTAGGGGGCATAAGAATCTCCTGGGGACCTTGTTAAATAAAAGGAAGATTCTAGGACTTCACTCCCAGAAATTCTAATTCAAGTAGGTCTGGGGTGAACCCAAGAATATGCACTTTTTAAAAATTTCCCCAGAGGATTCTGATGCATGTGGACACGACAGCACTGCCTTTGGTGGTGTTGGAGGAGTGTGTCAGTTAGAGTTAGGCACTGGGTGGCATTTTATGTCAGGACTAGTGTGGCCTTAGTGGGAAGAACCTTGGATTGGAATAAGAAGACCTAGGCTCTACCACCCGGGTAAATCATTTCACCTCACTTTTTTATAACATGAGATTGGCTTAGATGACCTCTTCTGAGTACCAAGCTTGAATTTATAAATTTCTGTTTCAGTCGCTCTTAGTTTTCATACCACACTCCACCAACATCTGTTCTGTCTACAAGAATTTATTGGGTACATGCTACATAAGGTCACTGGACTAGACTAGAGGGGTACAAAGGAGAAGTAAGATAGGGGTCATGCCATAAGGGACCTGAAGTGTAATTGAACTTTCTGTCTACTGTAGAACATAGACACACACCTGACAGAGTAAGGGAGCTTGCACTCATACCCATGAGCTGTTGGAAAAATGAACTGTTGAGATAACAGCATAAATGAGGGTGGGGATGGTCAAGGAAGATTTCATGAAGACTGTGGAATATGAATTAGGTCTTAAAAGAAGTTGGGCAGCAAGGGGAATAAGAGTGATCCTCTGCCCATAAGAGAGGCCATATGGTATTTCATCACCCCACCATTGTTTTTACAATACGTCACGGTGGTAGCAGCACTTCTGCTCACTGGACTGAAGTAGTATATGGTTTTGTCTTTTAACAGGAGTGTGACCAGGTGCATGTGGAAGATGTGGCTTCTGATGACAATGGCCAAGACTTAAGGTGATAAAAGCAATGATGCCGTAAACATCAGTGCACCTGTTATGGACAAAGCACGGCCTACATTTAGAGTAAAACAAAGATAAATAGGACACAGCCTTAACAGGGCTCATAGTCTGTTAGAGGAGACGAACGTGGTTAACAGTGTCACGCAGTATGAGGTGACAATAGAAAATGTGATGGAGCACAGAAAAGAAAGCATTTCTGATGGATGTGGGGGTAGACGGTTGCCAACATTAGAGTCTCCTTTTCTGTGCAGTAGAATTTGAGCATGACCTTGAAGAATGGGTAGCGGTGATGGGATAAGGAAAAAGCATTCCAAAGTAAAGGATATACTGGTTTCCCTCTGACCAGATTTTTAGTCAGGATTGTGCTTTCAGGCTGGTTATATTTATTTTTAAAAAGGTTTTATTTATTTATTCTTTTAGAGAGAGGGGAAGGGAGGGAGAAAAAGAGGGAGAGAAACGATGTGCAAGAGTCAACTGGGGAACCTGGCCCACAATCCAGGCACACACCCTGGCTGGGAATCAAACCAGCAGTGACCTTTTTGGTTTGCCAGGCAATGCCCAACCCACCATTCTTAGGACATTTTACTGTGGCTAACTAGTAATTACCAACTGTAGTCTTGGCAGCTTTATTTTCTTAAATATAAAATATCATATAACTGACTGAACTATATTTTGGCTTTTGATTAAATCAACTTGTCTCTGATTCTGTCAGTCATTTTAAAATCTTTATTTAGGAAGTATTAGTCCCGCCCAGCCTGTTTAACTGTATAGGCACTTCTCCTTTTATTGTGCTTCATTTTCTTGTGCTTCACAGATGTTACTTTTTTTTACAAATTGAAGTAAAAAACCTCCACCAACCTTATTTTATCGCAATATTTGCCTTTATTGGGGTGGTCTGGAACCAAACCCATAATATCTCTGAGGTATGCCTGTATCAGCTATCTATTGTCATGTAATAAATTATTCCAAAATTTCATAGCTTAAAATAATAAACATTTATCATCTCATAGTTTCCGTAAATCAGAAACTTGAAAGTGATTAGCTAGGTAGCTCTGAATCTGGGTCTGTAAGATTGAAATCAAGATACTGGCCAGAGCTAAAAATCATCTAAAGGTTTGTTTGTAGCTGGGGCATCTGCTTTCAGCCTCTCACCTGTGGCTGGTAACAAGAGGCCTCAGTTCCTCCCTGTGTGCCTCTGCGTGGGGCAGCGGGAGCGTTCTCACGTGACAGCTGGCTTCTTGCAGGATAAATGCTCCAAGAGAGAACAAGAGAAGCCTCGTCCCTGAGGTCTAACACCATCACTCCCACCACAGTGTTTACATTCAAATACAGTGCACACCCAGAGGGAGCAGAATTGGAGGAGAAGAGTGTTAAAGAATTGTGGACATGTTTTAAAGCCACCACAGTGGACCATGGACGTAACAAACTGGCCAACAGATCACCCAAAGAGAATAAATATATCCCTTTACATAGTTGCAATAATTTTGTATGTGCATACACACTTTTTTTTTTTTAAGCAAGAGTTTATTTGACCCAAACTGAAGACATATGCTAGGGAACAAGATCTCAAATGCTCCCCATACACAAAAATTTTATATTCTGTTTTTTGGGGTGTTTTTTTTTTCACTGTAAGATACTGTCATTAATGAAAGGATGCTGTATTTTAAGCCAGCCTCTGTGGGATGCTGGTACTTGAATTGTTCGTATCTCTCTTGCCCTCTCTTTGATAAAGTAGTAGGGGTGAGATAGAGGACTAGTGAAAAGTAGACTCTGCCATCAGCCTTGGTGTTAGGTGCCAGGAATAGGGCAGAGAATCCCGGACGGCACTCATCCAAAAACCCCATGCGATATAGACTTTAATTTTCATTATCCTCTCTCTCTGCAGCAACTACAGTTTCTCAACAGATGGTTTCAGTGGCTCAGGAGGCAGCGGCAGCCATGGCTCCTCTGTGGGGGTACAGGGAGGCGTGGATTGGATGAGAAAACTGGCTTTCCGTTACCGGAAAGTGAGAGAAATCTATGACAAGCACAAAAGCAACGTGGGCGGTAAGTGTGGCCCACAGCCAGTCTGGCTTTGTCTCCTTCCTGTGTCCTGCTCCCTTCCAGGGCTGCTCAGAGCTCCCCGGCAACTGCTTCTGAGTTTGAGTGACCATAACATTTTAATTCTGTATTTAAAAACACGAAAGTTTGAGTAAAACGCTTTGGGGAGGAGCTCTGCATTTCTCCTGGACTTCTCTTAGCATAACTTTGCAAAGTTCTCCTGTTCTTTTTAGACAAAGTCCTTTTTAAAGGAAATGTGTTCCATTGATTATATCTGATAACATGTTTTATTCTGGAGTCAAAAAACTACTGTCAGTACTGGGTAATAGGTTTCCTTTTCTTTCTTTTTTTTAACCAATATATCAGGGCAAATCACACAGAACTAAAGACTAGGTTTATAGTAGATGGAAAACTCAGGTTCAGGAGTATAGGTTGGTGGTATTCATGTGTTAATTTGAAGGACCTTGGGAATTCTCTCTACCTAGAAATACCTCGTGTGTCAGATGCCACAAGGCCTAAAATTCTGTTATTTGGAATGAATGAGTGAATTAGTGATAGATTGTCCAAATTAGAAGAGGTATTAGATAGCTAATCTAAATTCTTATTTTGCATTAGAGAAAGTTGATATCCATTGTGAAAGTAATAAGGGCAGTTATCATAGCAAGTTAGTGACCTATCACAGCTGGAATTCCCATCCCTTAACTCTTGGTCCACTTGACATTTATGCAGACATTTATTCTTTTTTGAGTGATATACCCTTATGAGAAAATACTTAAAACTGTGAACCATCTCTCTCAAACGTCTACATACACACAAAATGTTGTGTGAAGTTTCAGGGGTTCCGTAGACTGCCTAGAGGTGTATTACCTCTAGGTCAAGAAAACCTTCCTGCCATACTGTGCTACCACTTTCTGTGGTACAGGAAAAAAAATAGGACTTTGAAGGTCAGTTTGGTTCTTTCCTGTTCTAGCCCTCTAATACCAGGTAAAAAATCACAGGCGTCTGGGCTTTGGGAATCTAATTAAAGTGTCTGATTCTTTCTCTGCCTAGGGAGTGCCTAGTCCTAGTTTCTTGAAGAAAGTAATAGAACCCTCTGTGAGAATCCCCTGAGCCTAAAGTTATGTCCACCTGTATTTTGTAAAAATTCTAAATTATAAAGGTGCCACATCATACTATTCATTAAACATATGACATGTATATACTTACGTGTATATCATACATGGCATAGAGGTATTGGTTTTGTTTTATTAGAAACATTGAGAATCATCTTAAATCTAGGCTTGCATTATGAAAACAAATTATACACAGTTCTAGTCCTCATAGAAATGTCTTTTGTTTTTATGGAATGTTAGTAATAGACTACAGGGTTGGGTTTTTTTTGTTGTTGTTGTTGTTGTTTTTACCTTTATTATAGAAAATTCAGGGTCAGATTCAATATTTGAATATTATAACTCAAGTGTCTGATAAAATGCTCTCATCAGATCAGTTCTGTTTCATTATGCTTAATTATCTGATCTTAAGCAGTATTTTAGTCTGTTACCAGCTGGAATTGTTTCAGAAGTAAGTTCGATACAAATAAGTGACATTCAGAGAGTTGGTCATTCCCCCGGCATGTCAGGCAGGTGTGTTCTAAAAGTGGTAAAAACACAGTAGCTATGGGAGCATTGTACGGCAATGGAAAGACTTTTCAGACCAAAAGCCAGTAACTTTCTGTGTAATCTTAGCACCCCTTTCCTCGGTGAGTTCTAGTTTCTTTAGAAAGCGATTGGAGATGCTGCAGACTTTTCCAGCTGTAACACATTTTTCCCCCTTTGGTTCTTGAGGTGATGTCTAAATCAGTGCTACTCAAGGTGTGGTCCACTATTCTGCAGATTCTGCTCCTGATTTGGGATGAAAGAGCATGTGCCAGAATCTCATCACAATGTTTGCCCTCCAGCAAAAACATTCTAATGAAGGAAATCAAAAATGCATTTTGAGTAGGCCACTCTAGGGTTTTACTAAGAAGAGAAATATATTAGCTTGGTAGAATATTTCAGTGACACACTATTTCTAAGTGGAATTTAGTCCTCAGTGTCAGCAGGGATATGTTGTCTTATGATCAATGTGCCTGTTTTTATTCCCAAAGGCCTTCTCAGTCCCCAGAGAAAGGAAGCTCTGCAGAGACTAAGAGCAGAGATTGAAGTTTTAACAGATTCCTGGTTGGGAACAGCATTAAAGTCCTTACTTCTCATCCAGTCCAGGTATGAAAATGGTTCTTTTAGGTCTCTCATTCTCTCAGACATACCCTTTCCTATACTACCAAGGACAGGCCACTCCTAAAGTAGGATTTCGGATGGGTGAGAGGAATTTAAATGAAGGGAGGAAGTATTTAGAGTAGGTGGGAGGCACGGTCATTTTACACTAACAACACACCGAGTTTTAAGAGAATATAAATGAAAGCTTTTTTCTTTCCCCTTACTTTTTGCTCACAGAATTAAAACTCCGTAACTCATATTCTTTGGCCCATGAGATGGGCCGGGTGACATCAAAGAATACATACAGGAGACATATCTCAAACATCCTAAGGACAGGAAGCACCAAAGAAATGTATCAAAATAAACTCTGGAAGGCAGGATTGAAAAGAAAAGGGAAGATTAAGGAGATTTCAGCTTGAAGGTTATAATGGAAAATAAGTACAGTCATATTCGTATCAGTATCCCTTATTGCTTCCTTCCTCGAAACAGAATGTCCAGATCTGTAACCTAATAGAGCAAACAATAAAACTGACACCGAGGCCATTCAGTGAAGTTTATAAAGAACATGCGAAATTAATATGTATTCTGGAATCTGTATTGCTGTTATGTGGAGAGCAGAGAGGACTTAAATCACATTGCATTTAAGAGCTGAGTTATATTCAGATAAAATAGCTTTGTAACTGAAAGTCTTGCTCATCTGTTTTCTAGAGAGTGGTATCGTTGGTAATTGCTATCAAGTGCAGTGAGATAGATTGGTCAGAGGGAAATGAGGCAAGAATCAGGTGTCTGTTCTGTGCCCACTGTAGAATCTCTGTCCTTTATATGGAAAGTTAATAAACCTGAAATAATTAGAGCAATAAATGAACATTGGCACTGAGCAAATACCATGCCATGCCCTTTACGGTTAGTTTTTAATAACTAGATCCTAAAGAGAAGATCCATTTGCATGCTTGCTCTTGGGTTGGTTTGGTTTCACCTTTTTCTTTTCTTTTACTTCTTTCTCCCTTCTAGAAAGAATTGTGTGAATGTTCTGATCACTACAACACAGCTGGTTCCAGCTCTGGCCAAGGTTCTCCTATATGGGCTTGGAGAAATATTTCCTATTGAAAACATCTATAGTGCTACCAAAATTGGTATGGTTTCTATTCTGCTTCTTGTCACTGGCCTTACAATAATATTTCCTATTTAGGATGCACTTATAATTTATCATTCTCTCTCTTAGACACTTTCTATATATCGATAGCCCTCACAGCAGTCTCCTGACACTACTGATGAGGCAGTTCAGGCTTAACGGTTGTAGAGCTTGCACAAGCCTTCATAGATAGTAAGTCACATAAACAGGATTCAATTCCAGATCTGTGGGACTTCAAACTTATTATGCTCTTTTCCTTTATAATATCTGAGGGAACATAATGTCTACTTTAGAAGTCGGCTTTTGCCTCATTTCAGATTTCTTTTTCACAGAGAGAGCACTGCAGTATAGTATAATAGAAAAGTTACGAGTTTAAAAGTCAAAGACTAAGCTGTATATTTCAAAGTGGTTGAACCCCTCACCCTCACATCCGTCAGGATGGCTGCTATCAAAAAAACAGAGAAATACCAAGTGTCGGTGAAAGATGTGAAGAAATTGGAACCCTCATGCACTTTGGTGGGAGTATAAAATGATGCCACTGCTATGGAAAACTGTATGGCAGTTCCTCAAAAAATTAAAATTAGAACTGCCATATGACCCAGCAATCCCAATTCTGGGTAGACATCCAAAAGAAGTAAAGCATGATGTCAAATATTTGCACACCGTGTTCATAAGAGTGTTATTCACAATAGCCAAGAGGTGGAAGCAACTCAGATGCCCAGCAGACGGATGGATAAACAAAATGCCGTACACACATGCAGCAGGACAGTGCTCAGCCTTAAAAGGGAAGGAGGTCTTGTCACACGTCACCACGTTTGAACCTTGAAGACATGATGCTAAATAAAGCGAATCACAAAAAGACAAGTACCGCATGTTTTCGTTTATATAAGGTACCAAGTGGTCAGATCCGCAGAAACGAAGTAGAATGGTGGTTAACAGGGCTCAGGAGAAGGGGAACAGGGAGCTGTGTAACGGGCATGGGATTTCAGTTTTACAGGATGGAAAAGTGCTGCAGACACGCTGCACAACAGTGAGTAAACTTAATGTCCCTGCAGTGTACGCTTAAAAATGGCTAAGATGGTAAATCTTAGGTTATGTGTTCTTTTACTACAATTTTTTGAAAAGGCAAAAAATACTAAGGACTAGCTTCCCCGCTTACTAGCTCTTTCCTTAGGCAAATTATTTTATCTCCTGATCCTCGGTTTTCTTGTGTAAAATGAGAAACTAACAGAGAGGTTGTGAAAATCAAATGAGACTGTATTTACGAAGGTACTTTTTAACCCCTAAAAATGTATTCAGTACCTAGTACTGCCGTACCTCATTTTATTGTGTTTCACACGTTACGTTGTTTATAAATTGAAGGCAAGACCCTTCACCAGAAGAAATTACAGCTTGCTTCATTACAGTGCTTGCTTTAACGTGGTTGTCTGGGACTGAACCTGCAGTGTCCCCAACATATACCTCTTTATGAAGTAGTAGGTACTCAGAAAGTATTTGCTGAATTAGTTAATTAATTGGCACTGAATTTATACAAAACCAGCTTGTTTCATCGAGAAGGCAGCACAGGGTCTCACTTGGATCCTTATGTGGGAGAAAGAGGATTATGACAACCATCTTCTTACCTCCAGACCCTTCAGTCTGTACTTGCCGTTCCTACTTCTTACTGTAGCAAAGGAGAGGTGCCTGGAGTTGAAAAATGAGCTGTGGTCAATTATTTTTTAATCTACTACTTGCCTATTGATCAGATTTCTCCACCAAAAAAACCCCAGACTTAATTATTTTCATACACCAATATCTGTGGAGGTTAATAAGTCCACCAGTTGACATTTATTTTTCTCCATTCATTCATCAACTATTTATTGATCACTTTTATATGCAAGGCATTTTTTATTTTTATTTTTTTAATATTTTATTTATAGAGAGGGGAAGGGAGGGAGAAAGAGAGGGAGAGAAACATCAATGTGTGGTTGCCTCTTGTGCACCCCCCACAGGGGGCCTAGCCCACAACCCAGGCCTGTGCCCTGACTGGGAATCAAACTAGTGACCCTTTGGTTCACAGGCTGGTGCTCAGTGGACTGAACCATACCAGCCAGGGCACATGTTTTTAGATAGAGATACAACAGTAATTTTAAAAGACAAAAGTCCTTGCACCTAGTGGGAGGAAACAGTCAATAAGCAAGTACAACAAACTGTATCAGATGGTAATAAGTGCTATGAATAAACAGGGAGAGAAGATCCTGTTTTTAATAAGATATTTTGGGAAGGCCTCAATGAAAAGTTACCTTTTAAGCAAAGACCTAAAGGAGGTGAGGGCATTAGCCATTAGCCTGTGTCTGGGGAAGGAGCATCAGGCCATGCAGCGGGAACAGCAAGTGGAAAAGGTTGAAGGCATGTTCAAGGAAGAAGAATGTTGGGAAATAAAGTCACAGAGGTTAAAGGGGAAAGTGGGGAGATCCAACAGGGCCTACAGATTATTTTAAAGACTTTGGCCTTTTTTCTGATGAAATGCTCTTTTGAGCAGAAGAGTGACATGGTCTGACTTACAAGTTAAAGGTATCAGTCTGGCTGCTGTATAGCGTCTTGAGGAGGGAGCTGGAAGTCAAATGAGATTATTGTAATAATCCAGCATGAGATTATGAGTGGCTTGAACCAAGGTAGAGCAGTGAAAGCTAAGTTGTCAGTCACTGGATATATTATGAAGGCAGAGCTGACAGCGTTTGCTAATAGTCTGAATGTGAAGTGTGAGGAAAAAGAAGGGTGACCCAAGAATTTTGGCCTCAGCCACCGAAAGGATGAAGATGTAATTTACTGAGATGGAGAAGGCTCTGGTACAAAGATTAGGAGTTTAGTTTTGGACATTAAGTTTGTAATAATTATTAGATCTTCAAGTGGAGGTACCAAGTAGGCAATTGGATATCCGATTCTGGAAGTCAAAGGAGGGCTACTGGCTGGAGATACATGATGGGAGTTCTTGGCGTACATGCGGTTATTTAAGACTGGGTGAGGCCATAGGAGTGAGTGCAGATAGAGGAGAGTAGAGGTCTAAGAACTCAGCCTTGGCTCTCTAATATTTAAATGTTTGGATCTTGAGGTATGTCGACAAAATAATGTCTGACCTAAACAAAAAAGTCTTGTAAGTGTTTATTTGAGCCAAAGCAACCAACAATTGCCAGGAAACAAAACCTCAATGGATTGAGATTGCTCCATTCGAGAATGGCAGTTTTGCAGCTTATTTTGTATATTAAAATCAAAGGAGGAGATTTAAGGGGGTTACAGGAAATTCAGTGGTCTTCAGTTAGGGAGGCTGGAGAAAGCAAAGCAGGGAAACCTCTATGATTTGATAAAAAGCAAAACAGAGACATATTTCTTTCACATTGGTGGGTACAGGATAGTTAACATTTACAGAACATAGAGATGGTATGTAGACAAAATAACAGTGTGGTCTCATGTTTTGGTGCTAGTAGTCATGTCTTTGAGGGGTCGGGAAAAATGATTAGTCTGACATTTCAGAGGTATACGTTATCTTCTTATACACAAAGACAACAGACAATTTCGAAGTTAAAGATTGGCCTTTGTCAAGGAAGCTGCAGACCTAAGACATGACTATCCACTGTGACCCACTTTTAGTTAGGTTGTACCAAGCAGGATTTCTGAGTATGGGTATGTAAGTTGTTGTCACTTGTGATATGGTCGGTCATCTTCGATTTGTGAATTTGTATGTTTATTGCAACAATTTTCCAGCAGGTGGCAGTCAAGTGCCTTGAGGAAGAGGTACCTTTTTTATTCACACAGGAACCCTGGTGTTAAGTCACTGGATCTGATCAGAGGAAAGGATGAGAAGGTTATTGGAACAGAATGAAAAAGGAAGCAGAATTAGGACCTTGCTTAACTGAAGGAGGTGGCAGAAGCAGGGAAATAGAATATAAGAGATGGTGAAGGAAAAGCAATGAAAATAATTTCCTTTTTTATTTATTGTTTTAAAGATTTTATTTATTTACTTTTAGAGAGAGGGAAAGGGAAGGAGAAAGAGAGGGAGAGAAATATCAATGTGTGGTTGCCTCTCACTTGCCCGCTACTGGGGTCCTGACTCACAACCCAGGCATGTGTCCTGAGTGGGAACCAAACTGACGACCCTTTGGTTCACAGGCTGGCCCTCAATCTACTGAGCCACACCAGCCAGAGCCTCTTTATGTATTCCTGCAAATAAAAAGTAGATGCAAATAAAAACATGCATCATCTGTGCATGTTTTTGGTGTAGGTTCTAGATGGGATTTGAGTTTTGATATGTTGCTATATATCTAAAAACAGTTTGCAGTGGATTGAAATCACCCAGTTCCCAAGGTCATGTTCAGTAATACAGTATCTCATTTGCAGTTACAAAGTATAATAGTGAGGAAATTGCAGATATGACGAATGTTGCTGCCATATTCATTGGTACTCTGGGGCTTCTCCCCCACTGAAAGACATAAGGCCTAGGAATGTTTCTGGAAAGTGAAGAATTGAGAGGAAAATGACTATTTGTCTCTTTCCTATTACTAACAAGAAATCAGCCCTGGCTGGTGTGGCTCGGTTGATTGAGTGCTGACCTGCAAACCAAAGGTTTGCTGGTTTGATTCTCAGTCAGGGCACATGCCTGGGTTGTGGGCCAGGTCCCCAGTAGAGGGAGAGTGAGAGGCAACCAATTGATGTATCTCGCACATCAGTGTTTCTCTCCCTCTCCCTTTCCCTCTTTCTAAAAATAAGTAAAATCTTAGATTTTACTCTCTAAGAGCCTCATACTCCCACTTTTTCCCCCTGCACTAAAAGTTTCCCCTCAGATGTCCATTCATCATGGCACAATGTCCAGAGCCTAGACTTGGAGTCAGGAGCACAAACTCTTGCTAGGAGTTTATTTGGATCTGGAGTAAGTCACTAGTCCCATTTCACCTGTTAAAATAAGAAATGATGTGTGTCTTGCTGGATTATTTTGAGAATTAAATAAGGAGTAACTTGAAAATTGCTTTGTCAACTGTAAAATACAGGAGATGTGGAAAAGGGAAGTGGTGTGCACAGTTCTCATACTGCCTAGGGCTCTTAGCCCCCCATTTATAGATCCAGAGGGCCTGGTGGATCTCTAGCTGCTGCCACTGGGCCCCACCAAGCAAACTAGATGGGCTGCCACTTTTTTTGTCTACACACAAGCAGGTAAACCTAGAAGCATCCCTTTGCTTTGGTGTTGGAAAAAAGGTAGGGTGGAATGTCCTAATAGGAGATTGCTTTCTCTCGTCAGGTAAAGAGAGCTGCTTTGAGAGAATTGTGTCAAGGTTTGGAAAGAAAGTCACATATGTAGTGATTGGAGATGGACGAGATGAAGAAATTGCAGCCAAGCAGGTAACCATGGTAAAGAAAATAGTCTGTGTGGGAATGCATTGAGCAATTAGAAAAATGGTGAAACTCCGAAGTCTTAGCAATTTGTCATTCTTATAAGTTGTTAGATCTTCCCCTTCCCATCCTCGCTGCCACTCAGAAATCTTAAACTCTTCGAACCCTGCTACAGGAACCCCATCATTAAACCTGATGCGGGCCCTGTCTTCCATCTTCATCGTAGAGGACAGTACCTTTTCTTTTTCTTTTTTTTTAAGATTTTTTTAAAGATTTTATTTATTTATTTTTAGAGAGGGAAGGGAGAGAGAGAGGGAGAGAAACATCAATGTGCAGTTGCTGGGGGCTGTGGCCTGCAACCCAGGCATGTGCCCTGACGGAATCAAAGCTGCAATGCTTTGGTTTGCAGCCCACGCTTAATCCACTGAGCTACACCAGCCAGGGCTGACAGTGTCTTTTCTAAAAATAATAATTTTATTTTATTTTTGAAATAGACATAAATATATCATCTATAAAACTTTTCATATCTCTACATTCGAAGACAACTTTTCTAACATGTTTTAAAGTCATCACTTTAAAATGAAACACTTCATTGGGATTCACACACTTCTTTAAAATTTGAAAATATACTTTTCAGTTGTCAAGAACAGTGAACTGATAATAGAAAAGGTAGAAATTTACTAATTTTCAAAAAAAACTTGAATAAGTGGATAGAATTGAAAAGTAAGTATTGAATCTACAAATCTTTGAGTTATCTTTTTTTTTTTAAATATCCAAGTATCAAGATAAGCTGAACTTAAAACTCAACTTTTGGATTGCTGTATCAAAAAGTGATAACCTGAGATTTTTTAAAATAATAGTGCATATTCACTTATCACTCCCCAAAAATATTATTAATAATAGCAAAAGCAAAAAGGATTTTTGTATCGTTAATAAAATAAAATGCCAACAACAATTAAAATAAATAAATTTTAAAAATACAATGATTTTTAAATATTTCTTTATATAAAATACTTGCCTCTATTTTATAATATATAATAATTTATAAGTATATAAATATATAGTGATTAGACATACCCTTGACCGTATTTCTCAATCTCCCTGGATTCCTGTATTTTTACCTGTAAAATGAATGGTTTGGTTACAAAATCTGCTCAACTTGCTTGAAAATTCTTTGATTTTATAATTCAATACTTAGAGATGCTTTTTTTGCCTTGTATGTCTACATTTTTTTAATGATACTATCATCAGGGGTTTTTTTTTTTCCCAATTTTATTTTAATGATTGTTCAAGTACAGTTTTCTCCCCTGTACTCCCTCATCAGGGTTTTTTCACATGTTTAAAAACATGTAAAACTTATGTTTATTTGGAATTGAGACAGCTCATGGTCTACTGCCTGATGCCAGGACCAAAGAACATACCCTCTCAGGGAAAAATACAGGATTAGGGTAAGGGTGATACTCTGGGCAGATTTATGAACATCTTAACAAGATGCCAGTTTGTGATAGCAGAATGTTGAGCTCAGTTGCAAAAGTTGAATTTGAAGTAATTTTGATATATTTATTGAGTTATTTTTTTCTACTGTATTTAAAAATAAATCACAGATTGGGGAAAAATAAATAGGTAAAGATCATGTACAAATCAATAGGAAAAAAATACATTTTCAATAAAAAAATGGGCCAGCACGATGGCCAGATATTCACCAAAAAGAAAACACACAAATGACTGATAAACATGGAAAATGCTCAGCCTCATAAACAATTTAAGAAATGTGAAATTAAAAAAATAACTTGTAATATAGATGATCAGGATAGGCTTTAGGCATAGGTACATTGCTTCTTTGGAGAAATGGTTTTTCTCTTACAGAATTAGACTTGAATCTGGTCAGGATGTATTTTGAAGCTCTGACTGACTGTGTGCTCTGGTTTATGGAAATGAGAACCCAAGGGGCAGGGGGAGGGAGGCAGGAAGCCTGGTTGGAGCGCAGTAGGTGAGTAGTGACACTAAAAGGTGGGCCAGGAACGTGCTGAGAAGAGGTGACAATTGGAGGAAGTAGTGATGACTACAAGTGAAAAAGATAATCTTTTGCAAACTGAAATGATGTGACTCATTTCTCAAGGTGAAGAAAAGTGAAGTTTATTCCCCTAATCCAGTTAGCCAGGGTTCATTAGCGTAGTGGTCCCAGCGTGTCTGGAGAAGTTGAGACAGCACCTGAGAAATACTGAGAAGCACCACAAGTGCAGTATCTTAGGTCTGTTAGTCCAGAATTTAAAGTTTGTCGTACACATCCAATAAGTGGAATTTTGTTTGAAAATCTTAGAGGAGCTCTAGGAATTCAGAAGAAAATGATACATCCTATTAGAGAAAAAAACATCAGGAGAAACAGCAGATTTGTCCAATTCCATTTGAAATCTATAGAAGAAATTGGGAACAAAACAGTGATGAAGCTTCATTTCAACAGCTTCACAACTCTGTGGTGTATTTTAAAACAAGTTGTCATCTTCACGATAGCTGTGCAGTTAATGTTCTAGGTCTCCTTCTGTGTATACTGCTGATGGTGAGTCTTTAGCATCCACCTGCTCTTCAAACTGAATAAATCTTAGAATCCAAGTAATGCCTTCCTTTTGCAGGCTGGAATTTTTGAAGCCACATTACCAGGCTATGTAGAGTGGGGTTTCAGGCCCTGAAGCTCTCATTTGTATGTGCTTTGGAATGGAAAAAAAAAAAATTCTAAGGAGAATCTGAACCTGACCTTCAGTGTGCTTCCTTGGGTCATCTGTCTACTGGAGAGGCAGTGGCCTTCATTCAGAAGCATTTTTGTTGTTGTTGTTGTTGTTGGGCTTCTCATTTTTTACTAAGAAGGAAGACCTCAGACTTTTGAATTGTCTGATAACACACATTGAGTCTACATTTAAATGACAAGAAAAAAATCTGTAGTTCAAGTTTTTGTAGTTCAAATAGTGAATCATAAAACATTAACTCATCGTTTACTGAGATGTTACCATTGTTAACTCATTGTTACCTGAGATGTTATCTTAGCTGAGAGAAGAAATGTTTTGGAAAGACTGACCAGAGTCTTATGCTCTCTGGAGGATGCATGGTGTGCCCCAGACGCCAGCAGGACTGAGGCACTCATTTCCTTAGCCCCCTGCCCTTAGCCGCTGATGGCTCACAGTCCCTGTCCCAGAACCGCCCTCAGCTGAAGCTGCCTTCCCTGAGGTTACATCACCACCTTCCCAGAGACAGCTTGCTTCTAATCAGTGGTGGGGTGGGGGCACAGCTGTAGTCTCCTTCCCTCGTCTCCGAAGGGTGACCCAGCTCCTGAGCTCTGTCTGGGGTGGATCAGCGCCTCTCCAGCAGCTGTATCACAGTTCAACTTCCGGCAGTACCTTCTGAGGAGCATGAGACTTGGCTACAAAAAGGCAATAGAATTGACTTTCCCAGGCTTCAGATTCTCAAAAACCGTTACAATCAATGGGGAATTGTTTGGAGAAAGTCCTTCCTGCTTCTGAACCCTGGAAAGATTGTTGTGATGTTACCCCTTCAACTTCAGTTGTCCCTTCTTAACACAGGAAACAGATGGAAGAGTCTTGGCTGTGGAATCTAAAATCACACAGGTCCGAATCTGAATCATTAATTGTGTGAACTTGGACAGTTGGCTTATCCTCTTTGAGTTTCCTCGTCTGCTAAATGGATCTGCAGAAGTTCTTTCCCTTCTACCCCAGTTTTCTTCTAGCAGGTCTATTTCTCAAACTTGGAGGCAGTGGGTTGTCAACTAGGACTGCTGTCTGAATTTTCTTCATTCAGTAACATATAAACCGTCAGCAACTATTAATGAACTGTGAGATTGGTGGAAATCGATTGGCATTGTTAACTCGTGTTTTCATTTGCCACTTTTTGTAGCAATTCAAGGACCTTTATGATTTCCCCACATGTTTGTGTTATCTTTGGAGTTTCCATTCTAAAGTTCTTGTTGCCCTCTGGGAAAGATACTAGTAGATGTAGGTATCAGTGCTTCTTTGTCTGAAGAAGGGAAAGGGGAGATAAAGAACCACTTGAGTAGTTAGCATCATAGGTGTCCCTGAGACAGAGCCTGTAATCATCTACCATAAGATATACCTGTGGGAGAATGCCCTAGAGCCTCTTGCGGTTCAGCCTCCACCCTGGGACGGGTCCTTTCTGCAGCTCTTTGACAGACTTTCTAGTCCTTGTCTGAACACACCTGAAGGAGGCTGCTTCCCAAACATCTTGTTCTCCTGTGGGGTTGTCCACGCTGTTAGGATGTTCCACCTTCTGCTGCACTTAAGTTTATCTCTCTGCCTTTCACATCTTGGTCCTAGTCTGGGACACCTGCACACAGCGGAACAAGTCTGCTTCCTCTTATATTAAAGACCTTTTAAATACTGTGTGTGAGCAGCAAGCTAGAAAAAAACTGAGTTACATGCCAAAAGAACTGTTCTAAGACTTAAAAATTCTGAGTAATTTGTAACCAGTTTGAACAAGACAATCACTAAAGCTAATCTCCTTCAGCTTCATAAAACACAGTTTCTAACACTTGCATTTGCCAAAGCCCTTTAAAGGCTTTCAGAACAGCACACAGGATTCTGGACATAATTCTGACTGTATTATATAATGGGATTCTTATTTCCCAGGTCCATATGTTCTGAATCCTGGTCATGGACAAGATTTGGGCCTATAAAAAAAAAGTAATATTAATACTAATTTCTGACGTGGGTATTTTATTTGATCCTAAAGACCCTATATAGTAGCTAGAATAAGTATCTCTCTCGTAAAAGCACAGTTACCCCTGAAACTTAATAGAAATCTCGTGCATTTGTAGTGCCCCATAGAGTGCAAAGTCCTCATAGGACTTATTCGGTCCTTTCGGCAGCCCCATGAGGTGGGCAGTGGCAGAGAGGTACAAGGTACTGGGTGACTGACTGCTGGGTAGTCACCCAGTACCTTGGGGAGAGGTCTGTGGAGAACAGGGTTTGGGTAAATAGACTTCCCAAAAGAAGTTGGGTTAACCAGCTCTCCCCACTGTCTTCCAGCACAACATGCCTTTCTGGAGGATCACCAACCACGGAGACCTAGTGTCCCTCCACCAGGCTTTGGAGCTTGATTTTCTCTAAGAACTGGAATGAAGAGCCTTCCCCACAAGCTCCGTTTCACTCCTGAAGCGAGCTGGAAACTGGAACCAACTAGGAACTCTCTCTCTCTTTCTCCACGGAATGCTGGCGAGAACACAATCAACCAGTAGCTGCGAGGGACGAAGCTTAGTTGGGCTAAGAGTGAGCTGCAGCCCCGTGTTCATCCTCGTGCAGAAGCAGGAGACAGTTGGATTGGGAGAACAATGGACTCGCTGCAGCTACAGTGCTTTTAATTCTTCTGGGGTATTTTTCCTTTTGTTTTGTTTTTTATGTTGTTTCAAAAAATGAAGAAAAAAAAAGGAAATTCTTGGGGCAGAGTTGCACTCTTTGTCTGTGACCTGAGTGAGAACTGCTGTTAACTTGTGGTGATAGGGAAAATGTGCAGACTTTTGTAATAACATCTCTTGCAGTCTTTGTAATCTCCTTAGCTGTAGGACATATTCCCAGTGAATGTATATGTAATTTTTATAGGTAAGGGTCTGGTCTCTGAAGCAGGTTCTCCCTCCTTTTTCTAGCAAGAAAGGGGTGTGTAAAGTTTCCTTGGAAAATAGTAACTGAACTATCTAAAATACCTCTCTGTGACAGTAGCACCTCTTTAGCGGCTCCAGTGGTTTGCTGTCTAGGACAGTTTCCCTCCTGTTCTTCCATCTCCTAGTTCGCTGAACGGTGGGGCACTAGACACTGATGAACTTTAGGCTTTGTTACTTCCCATCCTAGAAGCCTTAGTCCCCTTTCAAACTCCTCTTCCCCTTTAACCAAATGGCACAATCCTGGAAACTCCTTTTCTTAGACAGTAAGTGCTAAGCCTTCAGCTGGACTCATTTATTCAAAGACAAGGCCCCCGGGGGCTTACCTCCAAACTGGAAAGAAGGGACTAAGGCTTCGTGTGAATTTCCACTTAGGTTCTCGAAACAGGAATATTCCACCTTCCCCCTGCTGAGAAGCACTCTGCCCATAACAGATGCTCACCCGACAGCCTTGTCTTCCTTCTCGGCCATCGGTGTGGGCTCCTGTCCCTCTCCCACTCTGTGCACCTCATGGCTGGCTCCGTTCAGCTCTGGCCAGTCCCTGGGCTTTGGACCCAAGATGTCAAAGTGAGTCTAAGAATAGATTCGTAACTACGTTTTGGGCAAAACTACCAATGTAGTTGACTTCCTTTGAAGCCCTTACGCCCTATGAAGTGTATTCTGGGCATGTATTTACCCAGATCTCTACCTAAAATTGAACAGGAGATTGCTGTGATCAAAACCCATTTTTCCCACGGTACACCCTTCCCACTTCTCAAATCTCATTCTGAAATGGGAAACTAGAAGCCAGGAAGACTTTCCTGTTTTAAAAGAAGTTGCTGGACCCCCCCCTACTCCATGCCTAGAAACTTCATCCTGGGCCAAATGCAGGAACACCTGACATCGGGGAAGATTGGTGGGTACCAGGCACTAGTCCCAGCTGTCTAGCCCAGCTGTGTGTGGGGGTGCTCCATCCCTCCAAGACCAACCCAGGCATCTGCTCAGGAAGGACAAACTTCCCTGGAGCTGAGGAAGTCAGCCTGCCCCAGGCTGCAGTGAAGAGTGATGATACAGGCACCTCAGAGGGATGTGGTCTGGGTTCTCAGTAGGAGGAGGCATCCTTGACCAGCCCCTGTTACACTTGCTCATCCCCAGAGATTCTTCATGCGCATTTCCAGAGATGTTGCAGCACAAAGAAGCCGGACTCCTCCCAAGGCCAGGTCACTCATACAGCAGACAAAGGCTGTTTGTACACATTCCTTCAGAACTGGTTGAGAAACTGCTTCAGGCCTCACCATTTCAGGAAAGAGGTTTCTGGAGAGGAATTGAAGTCAGTGTTCATTATGTAGCTGCTTCTTAGGACTTGTTTCCATTGATGAGGTGGGGGTGGGGGGCGGTTATATAGTCTGAGGCAGACCTTGCCTTGGTCTAATTTCAACCCGGTTGCCCAGAAGCTGCTGTGCCTTGCTTGATCTGGGAAAGCTCTAGGATGGTCTTTTCTCCAGGCCCCAAGCCCTCGACCTGCCAGCAGTATAACTGTTGATTTGCCCTGGACATAGGTCACCCGGTTGGTGCTTTGCTTCGGGCTTGAGAGGCTGTGGAGTGGTATCCCCATTATGCACACAGGTCTACACACAGACCCCTCCCTCCCCTGCCCTTTGGGAGAAGCTCTTTATTCCTAGAGGATGACTTGGACCCCTTTGTCCAAAGGCCATTGGGCCTTTTCCCTCCTGCCCTCCTGCCCAGCCTAAGTGTTTGCGAAAGGAACTTGAAATTGACCAAGAGAGGAGAGGAAGCTCTCTGAGCAGAGCAGCATCTGCTCTTTCCTGGTTGGTGCCACCCTCATTCAGGGGGCAGGCAGAAAATGGGACCTGGCTTCTGTTTGCCAACACGAACTGTCCAGGAAACAGTGCTCTTTGACCCCGTGTTTTCCTCCTCCCCAGCACGAAGATCTGGAAAGGAAAATAAGTGGTGGTAGCACCAGGAGCTTTTGGAAGCTGAGGGTCCAAGGACATGGGTGGTCCTTTCATCGAGGGGGAAGCCCTCTTTACTAGAGAGAGTCCCTGTGAAATTAGCCACATGATGAATCCATCCCCCCGCTGGGGACTGTGAGTGCTGTAAGATGGGTCTGCACATTTCGTGGTGAGGACTGTCTCTGGTGAGGGATCTGGAGTTATCCAGTGTGTTCTGGATTTAAGAGGTGGCTTGACTTTCGAATGTAAAACTGTGCCTTAGCATCACCCTGTCCAGTCCCCCTGGGGCAGCTGGTGGTGTCCAGGAGAATGGATTCCTGCTCCAGATTTAAATGCTTTTATTTGTTTTGGGGTGTTCCTGTCTTCTGCTCTGCAAGTTGGGAGGGGGGGCCAAAGTTAGTGTCCCAGGAGACTTGTGCCACAGCTTGTTCGCAGTTTACACAAACTCAGCTTTAAAGCTCCCGAGTGGAGTCTGACTGGCAAACTCCAGCTGCAGCATATGGAGCTTCTAGATGTTCTCTCCCTTGAATGGGTGTCAGTGTCACTGAAGCATTGTGGGGGAACGTAGGAGAGGGGCAGCTGTTCTCCCTCTTCCTGGGAAAGTGAGGGTCTAAGCTAAGGGGTGGGAGCTTAGGGTGTTTCTCTCTCTGCTCCTTCAGGAAGGAGCGAGTAGGGTCCCTCTTAAGCAAGCGTGCATTTCTTACAGCTAAATTGGTTTTCTTTTTCATCCAAAAGTCAGAACTCCCAGATTCACACTATACAAGCCAAATCTGAATTCTGAGATTCTAAAATATCTTAAACCACGGGAGAAAATGTAGTTCTGGCCCATCCCCAGTCCTCAGCCGGCCCTCAGTTTCTTCCTCTCGGAGTCAGACAGCTCCAGCAAGCAAGGCTCACAGGCTAGTTCCTAATGCACTGACGGGAGCCATCCCACTAAGGACGACTTCTACTCACAACCTGACCCCTGGTGACTCAACGCCTCACCTAGCAGGAAAAGGCGTTGATCGAATTGGATATATTTATGTGACTGCGGGCATTCATGGCTGTAGAGTCTTTGACCATAATGCTATATGTAATGGGAACTATCTTGTAAACTTGAAAAAAAAATAAAGTTTTTATTTTCTATACAGTTTGTTCCTGTGTCTTTTCTGAATAGGATCAGCCCAGCTGCCCAGCTGAGTAGGA
The DNA here is from genome assembly GCA_004024845.1 of Tonatia bakeri. Taxonomy (NCBI): domain Eukaryota; kingdom Metazoa; phylum Chordata; class Mammalia; order Chiroptera; family Phyllostomidae; genus Tonatia; species Tonatia bakeri. The sequence continues at coordinate 272,295 of PVIA01001251.1, forward strand.
TCCTAAGAAAGGCTTCATAAAAATCTGAAGAGCTCGTTAGCAAGTTAGCATCCTTTTAATAACCGAATCCTTAATTTCACCAAAAAAGTAGAAACAAACTAACCAACCATTTGGTACAAATAAGTGTACATGGGAAAATAAGTATTTTAAAGTTATTTACAAGAGAGTTTATTAATTGTATCTAAAATATATTGCTTTTTGAAGTGTAGGACTGGTATGGCAACAGACTTCATGCGCTGTCACCTGTGCTGGCGTCTAATGATTACAGAGACAGTAGCTTGCTGTACTGAGCTTAAAACGCAAAAGCAATAAACTGAGACTGACCTCAAACCTCGTCTGATTGGGCCTGATTTCATGTCACGTCAGCTACTTCCTCTCATTCCATTTCTTCAGATTTGGTCTGACTGTCCATTATTGGCCTGGCAAAATCATTCTTTTGCCTTTTATTCCAGTGAAGGAAATCAGGATTCAGTGCTAGCTTGCAAGTTCCATCCATGTCAGACTACAAGGTGTATTTTTTCCCAAAACAATTACCCCAGAAAAGAGGGGGTTGCATGTATTCTAGGCATTAAATTTTCTCATCAGAAGGTGCACACTTTGGACCATGCTGTAACTGAGCAAACTTGTGAGTGGCTGTGGCCTTACTGGCTCAGAAGTAGAAATGTTAATACCAGCGGCTTCTCAAGCCCAAAGAGTAAACGGCTCCCTCTCCCCTACAATGAGTATAACATCTGCACATTCCTCAAAAGAAAACTCGTGGCTGGCAATTCAGATTTTTATTCTTCAAAAACAAGTTTCTTGACATTTAAAAAAAAGGATGGGAATCTCCAAAGGAATTTTTATTTTATTTATTTTTAGAGAAGGGAGGGAGAAATTGAGGGAGAGAAACATTGATTGGTTACCTCTTGTGCGCCCCCAACTGGCAATCTCACCCTTGACCCAGGCATGTGCCCCGACTGGGAATTGAAATGGGTGACTTTTCAGTTCGAAGGCCAGTGCTCAGTCCACTGAGCCACACCAGCCAGGGCTTCAAAGGAAATTTCTAGTGGCATGGGGCATCCCTCATCTTTTCAAAATTCTTGATTCTATAAACTTTTAGGCATCTATACAAACGAAGCTCTTCAGCTTTTCAGGCAGTGCAGCATACGTTGTTTGGAGTTGATTGCGTACACACCGCTGTCATCTGACAACCTCATCTACAGGATAGATCAGAACTTAGGCAAGAAATCAGAAACATCTTTTTGGATTTTCTCAGGGGAAAATAGGGAATTGCCTAAAACTTTGCATCTTCCGTTGACATGTTTGGCATCTCTGACCCAGTCCCACATATGACAGGCAGAAGTGTGGAAACGTAAATGGAGCAGATCCTGGGTTCAGTGGAACTCAGGGCCTCTGTCCAAGGCTAGGTTGGGCACTTAGCCCACAGCCCGGAGTCTCGACCCTTGACATTCCTTACGAGTTGAGAAAAAGGATAGATTTCACTGTTGTGTGTGTGCATGTATGTATTTAAATGTATTCGCTTCAAAGAGTGGACCTTTTCCGGAGTTAATGACATCCTTTCTTTTAGAGATGATAAAGATGATAATGATCGTTTTTACTGCTTTTTTTACGTTGATTAATTTGGTGACCACGATGACCATTTTACTGATCCATGAAATCAGAAGTCTGGAAATCCTTTCTGCTTCTACTATTTTAAGTGTGTGAAAAAGCACCAGCATCACCTTCCCAGAGCCTCCCCCTGCTCCCAGCCCTCAGCTCTGTCGTCCTTGGCAGTAGGCCAGTATAGCTGCTGCAAGTCCTTCTCCACACAGTCACTGCCCACTCGGTGTCTGGGATAAAATTCATGTGCGCCGCTTTCTCCCTCATGTCCTTGAGAGCTTGGTTTCTCAGGGAGGCCTCCCCTGGCCATTCTACATAAAATTGTAACTCCCACACAATACACACAAATCATGCACTCTCCCTGTCCCCTTCCCTTTTCTTATAATACTTAACACTATCTGACACACTGTTTTACTTATCCTATTTATTACGTCCGTCTCCACTAGAATGAATGAATAGTGGAACTGAAGACTACCCTGAGTCCCATCACAGTGGTGACTGTTTTCTTGTGTCCCCAGCACCCTTTTCCTTTTCCTACTTCTCTAAACCACAGACCTCTCTGAGCAGCAGAAGGTTGCACCTCCCTGGCACCATTACCCACTTCCATGCACCCTAAGTCACCTCATCACTCACACCCTCCCTGAGCTCCCAGCCTCAAGACCTTCACCTGGGCTCTCGTATTCCCTTCCTGGTACCAAAAGTGGGTTTTGTGGCTCCACCTGCCAGGCCCCACAGCAGAGCACGAGTCAGTCCAGATCTGGGTTCTGATGCCCACCTGAACCATCAACCCACACCAGCCCACCAGCTCCTGAAACTTAGAGACCGAGGTTGAGCAGTCCTGCCCAAGCCAGCCCTCTTCTCTGTGCTAGGGCTTTTTCTGACTTGGAGCAGTGAACTTTGTGTTCCTGACTCCATTCCAGGCGGCTTTGAATTCCGTAGACCTCGTTTAATGACACTAGTTTGGAGGATTTTATAAGCTTTTTAATAACAACCTAGTAATACTGTTCGACAAAAACACATACATGTCTCACTTGCAGACACAGGCACACACCTTCCCTTCTCTCACAATAGACTGAGGTAGAAAGTACATTGCCTAAAGCATAGAAAATACTCAAGGGCTGAGTCACAGGCCCAGACCACAGGCTCACAAGGCACTTGGTTGAAAGGCGGCCCCTTGAGAGCAGGGGCGGGGGCTGGGCCAGCGGCACTAAAGCCTTAGAGGGGTTGGTGGGGGCCAGCCACTGGGCATGCCTGCCTTCTGGCAGGAGAGCCTCTGCAGGAGCAGTGGAGACAGTAAGGGTAGCAGCTGATCCTGCTCCAGCTCCAAGGATAGAAGGATGCTCCTGGCACATCAGATGCTCCCAGTAAACACCTGGCAAGTGAACTGAACAACCGAGGTGGGGCAGGGGAGAGAGGACTCTGGAAAACATCCTGGAGGTCTCAGGACCTTCTCGCCCAGAATTGGGGAATTAAGGGGCGGGAGGGCACCTCCACCGATTATGTTAGGGGTAGAAATAACAACACTGGGATGCCTTGGGCACCAGATACACTGACTGGGAAAAAGAGAAAAGGGATCTCTTCTTTCCTCCCAAAGTGCTTTATATATAATTGAGGCCCTTGACTCCCCAAGGCCTGGCCCTCCTCATCTTGTTCTTGTCCTTAGAGGGAGGGCTTTGACTCTTAACTCTAGTCTTCAGTGCCTGGCAAGATGAGGCATCAAGCGCTTGTTGAGTGAATCAAGGCCCACAGCAGCATAATTATCTTCTGCATTCTACCAGTTGACTCCATCTATCCTTTCGTCCCCTGGCTGGATCTGACCCTGCTTCAAAGGACCCCGTTTACCTCTCTCTCCCATGGAGAAGCAGCCTCATCCCAAGCCTTAGGGAAAAAATTCTGGGCCAAATGGACCATGCGCCTGTTCTGAGGCAGCTGATACAACTCAACGCAGCGGAGGCTCCGGGTCCCGTCCACCTCGGCAGGCCCCCAGCGGCAGCTAGGGTGCAGCCAGCGGTAGTAGGCAAGCCGCAGAACCAGACCCAAAAGGAAGCTGATGCCGCTCACGGGCAGCAGTATGTGCAGCAGGATCCCACTGGGCAGCCAGGCACTTTGCGTTACCCAGGTGACCACCATGAGAATGCTGTCACTCAGGAGAAACACCAGGTGGATGGTGCTGCGGCCTCGAGTGTGACCCTCAGCCACATTGAACCAGGCAAAATAAAGGATGGTGGCCACCACTGCCCGGTACAGCCACTCAGAGCAGGGATCCGGCATAAAGTTGGTGCCCTGAACCCAGACCCAGAACAGCAGCACCAGCCACAAACCCAAGAAGTGCAGAGTCACATAGCGGGGGAAGAGGGCTGAGAACAGGGCCACAGCCAGGACTCGGGGCCACAGCAGCAGCAGGTTCCACAGGAAGTAGATCACGGAGGAGCCCAGCCCCAGGACAGGCTTGGAGGGGAGGCAGGTGCGCAAGGCCCGGTGGTAGTCAAGCAGCGCCCACGAGATGCCAAAGAAGGACGTACAGATGCCAGCCCCTACAGAGAGAAAGAGGAAACAGCTGACCTCTGTGGGCAGTCTGCCTGACGCTCCCCAGGTTCTGAGGGCCCTCCTAACCAGCCTGAGGCGGGTACCAGGACCTTCAATTTGTTGAAGGGAAAACTACAGCTGGGGAGCCAAAAAGAGACCTGGGACTCAAATATAGGGTCTGCCCTTCATTCACCACAAAGCTTTACTTTTCAGGTGCTACCACAGTGATATTTTTCGGGGAGGAGAGGGGGTGTGACGTATACATTCTCATCTGCACCCCTGGGTCTTGGCCACATGTCTGCATCTTAGAGAGCCCTGTAACCCTGTCTCCTGGAAGAACCCAAGCCTTTCTTGGATCTGAAATCAGCAGTCCCAGTTCCCCACCTCTTCGTTTCAGAAAGGGAAGTTGGAAACCCCAAGAGGTGGCAATAGGCCTCTGGCTGTCAGCATGGAGTGTGCTCACTCCCCTCTCCTCCAGGCTCGGACTGGGCCCTGGTCTTGATCTTCCAAGACTCAAAGTTTGCAGTGGTGATCCTGTCCCACCTCCTGGTTGTCCACCATGACCTGGACAAGCCTTGCCCGTGATGTTCGGTGGGCTACGAGCACGTACCCAGTTTCTTGTGGCCTACTCCCCCTTACCCTGCAAGTTCCAACCTGAGCATCCCCTACAGCCACCCATCTGGACCCACCCCACTCACTTGTATCTGGAATAATTATCTATCTCCTTATCTCTGAGCTCCTTCAGGGCAGGAAACAGAATCTGCTCCCCTGGGATCCCCAGGTAGCCTAGTACCTGGCACATAATAGCAGTTGAATAAACATTTGCTAAATCAAAAGTTGGGAGAGTCCGTCTCTTCCCTTGCTCCTCTCCCCTGACCCATACACATACAGTGTAGACTGTATCCATTTGTCCCTAGTCCTCGACACCCAGGGCCCTCAAATAGACAGAAACGTGTGCCCAGTGAGTGCTGTGTGTCCCGAGGCAAATCACTTCACCTTTCTGTACCCCCTTTCCTCTTGTGCAAATTGGAGATAAACACGCCACCAACCCACAGGGCTATGAACATGCGCACTGGCAACAAAGCACCCTCCACAGTGCCCAGTGAATAGTAGGCCCTGGATCACGATGGTTTCTATCACTGGCTTTTCAATTAAGACTACAGACTCAAATTTGCAAGCTGAAAGTGTCCTTGGAGATCAAGTCCAACTCCACCTTGTACAGCTGGAGAAACGGAGGCCACAGAAGGGAAGACTCTGCAGGTCACACAGTGAGTGGTGCCAGAGGGGGGACTGGCTCCTTGGGAGGCTGTGGCATTTACAGCAGGGTTTGGCAGGGGTGTGGCAGAGAAGGGGGGAGCCCTGGACCTTGAATCAGACACGAGTTGGAGTCTTAGCTGGGCTACCAGCTGGTCTGTGACCTTGGGCACATTGCTTCCCTTTCACAGGGGAAACACTTCCCAAAGCTCCTCAACGTACAGACTGCTCCCCTGGCTAATAAGGCACCTGTGTCTCCCTGTTCGGATCACTCGGCGCATTGTAACTGCCGGCTTTAGTCACCCAGCTGGGCAGGGGCTGCGTCCTTGTTCACGGCCGCGTCCCGAGTACAGGGACAGGCACAAAGTTGCTAAATAAAAACTTACTGTGGGAAGGTGCTCAGTACACAGCTTCTTGACCACTAAGTTGCCTATTATGTGTCAGACACCCTACATACTTTATCTTTTTTCTTCAAAATAGTAAAAATTATCATTAAGATTTATTGCTCCAGGCACTAGGCTTGCTATGCATCACCTCCCTCAATCCTTTCATCAGTCCCGTGAGGTAGGACTATTTGTTATGTCCACTTTACAGATAAAAACAAACTGACACCCAGAGAGGCTGAGTCAGCATCCAAATTCATACGGCTGGTGTTTGGATTGGAACCCACCTGACCAAAGGGTGCGCCCCTATTTTCTAAGCAGTCCTCATAACAGAGTGAAAGCATTTCTGATGTTTGTGGGAAACTTTCTCACAAATGAAAGTGGGACTAGTCACTGGAAGTACGACTCACACTGGTAGTACTCGGTCTGGCCACTCTGCAGCACGATGGCCAGCACCAGCGTGAGCTGTGGCGTCTTCTCCAGGAAGGTCTCGAAGAGCCGCAGCATGCTGATGTCCAGGGAGAGGAAGTCGGCATAGGCCAAGTCAAACTCGGAGGGCACCTCCTGCTGCCACACCAACAGCCCTTGCCGCAGCCCTTGCATGCACCTAGGCACATACGGGTGAGCCAAGGGGCCAGGTTAGTGTCCTGAGGCATTCCTCCTTCCCCTACTTATCAGGTAGATGCCGAGAGGCTCCAGTCCCAGCGCATCACTAACATGCTGTGGGGCTCTGGACAAGCAACGCAACCTCACTGACCTGGTTCTTCATCTGTAAAATGAGGATAAACAACTACTGCTGCTCCTGCTAGCCAGGCACTGTCCCAGGTTTATCACAAACCCTGTCTCATTCATGCCTTATAACATCCCCATTTTACAGATGGGAAAACAAAGGGCTAATAAGCAGTAATGTTTGAATATCAAAAGCGTACAATAACATTGCCTAAGGTGATAGTTATCAAATTTTAGCAAGCCTAAGAAATTCTTAGGGTCCTGTGGGGAAGGGGTGTCACACTGGGGCAAAGTTCAGAGATTCCAGAGGTTAGACCGACAGCGCTGAGTGGCCCACTGGCATGAGTGGGGAGTGGAAGATACAACAAGGCTTCCCCTACCCACAACTGTTCTCATTTGGTTCCTGGGGGGTGAGCCCAGTCACTCACTAAGAATTCATTCATCAGAGGTGTGCTGTTACCTCCCCTGCGCAGACCTGACAACACAGCAAGGGAGTAGGCAGGCAGGCCTCGGCTGGGGCTCTCCCTGAGCAGGAGCCTCTGCCTCTGTTTCCCCAATGCCACGGCAGGGCCCTGCCTCAGCCTAGTCACAGGCAGATACAGGGACCCCGTTTTCAAAACCCAAGCTCAGTACACTGTCTGCCTCGCACTCAGCAGAAATCGGAAAAGGGAAGATACATGATGCAGTTACAGACTCAGAGCTCACCAAGGCCTGCCAAGATGGTAGTCAGTGTGCCCCCTCGTGCCCACCCAGAGTTTCACTGATGCCTGTACAGGCTCTCGGGCAAAACTGCCACATTGAGAGCGCCTCTCACCCACTCCTGGACACTCAGTGCAGGTTGGTCAAGGCAAGAGCTGGTGAGAATCCGTAAAAATGGATTCAAGAGCAGATCCTGGCTCCAGCCACCCCATCCCAACCCAGACCACATCGTGTCCTGACTTGATCGCACAACTGGCCCCTTGGTGTCAGTTTCCCCAACTCCAGAGGGCCCTGCCAGTTCTGGAAAGGAGCAAACCCACGCAGACTTTCCAGGATTGGGCCTACGCCCAGCCCTGGTTGGCTCCGGGGACAGGGATGAATCAGACCCCATCTCTGCCCTCTTGCTCGGTCAGAATGTATGTGGGTGGGCGGGGGGTGGAGATGCTCTGGGAGAATACGACCGGGACAGATCAGGAGAGGCACTCGGGGTGAGGGGACAAGCCCTGCTCTGGGGGTCTCGGCTGCTGGAACTCTCAGGATGGCCCAGGTAAGCATGAAGCTGGCTGACATTTGCACACAATCCACAGGTCTCATTTCATTTATTCCTCATCAAACAGAGGCAGGCACCATGACCATCCCCAGTGGGACAGGGTTAACTGAGACCCAGAGCGGTCAAGTGACTGAGGCCCCATTCTCAGCTAAAGGGGACATTTCAATAGAGCCCATCAGCATCCAAGCACTGTGCTCTTTCCTGCACTTCTCAAAGCAGGCCTTCCTGCAAACCTGTCTCTTTTTAACAGAGGAGGAAACCGAGGCTCAGAGAAAGACAGGAATGAGGTCACACAGGTGGCAAAGCCGAGACTGGATCCCAGAGAGGTCTGACTCTGAATCATGCCTTTCTTCTCTGGGCCACAGTTTCTTTATCTGTGCCAGGAAGAACAGGGCTAGATGGGCCGGAGTTACCCTTCTTTAAGGAGCAGGCAGCTCCGCCTGTGCCCACAGGATACCTCCCCACCCGCTTCCCTTGTCAGGGCGCTCACCTGCACTGTAGGAGGTACCCCTGGGCTCCGTTCCACCTCCCTCTTCCCGAGGGCGGGGCGCTCACCTGTACAGGTAGCCCAGCTGCAGAAGATGCAGCAGCGCCAGGCAGCGGCCTGAGGGCTGCGACGAGTGCAGGTCAGTGGGGTCGGCGCGCAACCAGACCCAGCTGAAGACTTGCAGTGCGACCGAGGAGAGACCCAGCAGCGTCAACACCAGTGTGGCCCACAGGTAGTGACCGCTGAGCACATATTGGCTCACGGCCCACAGGTCGGAGCCCAGGTGGGTCAGGAAGGCAGAGATGCCCAATACGCCCAGGATCAGGTCCCAAAAGAGAGTGGTGCGGAGTGACCAGGGCATGACCTGCCGCCCTCTCCCCCTCCTTCCCTTCAGGGCTGGGACTCGCCTTCCCAACTGGGGTCCTACCTCGGGAAGGAGGTGGTCACAACCCTTTGGGCCCCCAGGGCCCGCGCCTCCTGGGCGCGACTTCCAGGTCCCGCCCTGTCCGGGGAGGAGCGAGGCCCGCGGACCCCGCCCCTGCCTCTCGGCAACCGGAAGGCCGCCCCGGCCACGCCTCTGCAGCCCGCCCTGGGATGCCCCGCCCAGTCCCCCTGAGTCCCAACGACTGCTAGGTCCGAAGGCGGTGGTCCGAGGTGTGCTTCCTTTAGTTTAGCAGGCTTCTAATTGCCTTGTTTTGCATTTGAGGTTCGCGGAGCTCCACAACGGCGAAAATGGCCTGGAAATTAGCGCCCAGGCTAGAACTGGGACCTGTCACAATGCATTGTTGCGAAATAAAACAGAAAGTCCTCTTCTGTTCCCAGATGGCGGGACTTCGTGAACTAAATGTGCATCGAGTTCAGGCCGTGTTCCAGGGAGCCCGAGGGCACAGGATCAACGAGACGCGTCTTCCTGGCGGCTCATTTTACTCCTATTATCCGCGGAGGGTCGTTCGTTCAATAACTGCAAGGGAGTTGCTTTAAACATTATTTATATAGTGAAAGGACAATACACAAAATAAGATGCACAATGAGCTTTTTTTTTTTTTTACATAAAACGGGAAACTTGGAAGAAATGTGCTTGTGGTAGGGTCTTTGGGCTGCATTTTGTGACCTGGCTATCCCATCCTCCGCTCTGTGGATGTCGGGAAACTGGAAAAGTCCAGAACTCAGTGAGTGGCGCAGGCTCCAATTTACCCGGAGGAAGGAGAACCCGGCGATCCGTTAGGCGGCGCCCAATGTCACCGCAGAAGCAGTGTGCACAGGCCGAACTGCGCAGCCAGCAAGAGCGGGAGCCAGCACGTAGGAGCAGTCCCGGGGGCGCGCAGGCAGGCGGCGTATGCGTCAAAGGACACCTCGCGCATGGCGCACACATGCTCGTCGCGACAGGCCTCGCTGCAGACCCTTTTGTCGTAGCTGACCGAATTGTAGACATAGTAGCGCTGCAGCGTGCCCTGGTCTCTGGCGATGTGGCCCAGTGCTGCGTGCATGGAGCTGACGCTTGCGTTGGGCACCCCGTAGGCCTCCGTCAGCCGGTACTCGAGTTCCCAGCGCGCAGACCCCTGCGCGTTAGCCTGGCTCAAGTTTACGAAGTAAGTCACCATATCCTAGAGATGGGCACGAGATGGGTTGGCCGTCAGCAACTGTCTGCGTCCGCCCCCAATCCCGCACCTCTTCCTTGTCCCCAGATTCTATATATCTGTAAAAATGACTACTACTATTAGTTAATGACCATTAATACGTAGGTCTGTGTGTACGTGTGTGGCAGACATCTGATTGAATCTGCTGAGGTAACTGCGTTTATTATCCCCATTTCACAGATGAGGAAACTGAGTCCTAAAGAAGTTGATTCCTTTGGCCAGGGGCCTACGGGTGTTCAGTGGCCAAGGCAGGAATGAAACCATGTGGTTTGCCCCATGGCCCGTGCACTTTGTGTCCCACAAGCTCCCCGGTACATAAGATGCTCAGTAAATGTTTACAGAATAAATGGATAAAAAGCAACTTAAAAGAAGTAGGATGGAGTGCCTGGCTGAGAGAGGTTATAGAATTGTGGTTGACCGGAGGCTTGGGATACACCCAAGATCCCTAGGACTCAGGTGCATCTTCAGGACTAGAATCTGTCTTCAAGGATTTATCTGTCCAACACTTTCCACTTAAATTTGTAGATCAGCTTCAGGTCACTAGGGGGGAGGGGGGAAGAGGAGTTACCAGGTATGAATGGTAACTTCCTGCCTCCCATTTGAGAGATGAAGCAAAGGAGGCCCAAGGAGGTCAAAAAGCTAGTCAGTGGTGGAGGCTGGATTCAAACCCAGGTCTGTCTGACTCCCTCCCTGAGAAGGATGTGAGGCATGTTGGTAGGGAGGGATGCAGCAGGGAGGAGGGAGTGATCCTCTTGCTAAGGCCCTCTGAGTGCCCACGGAGACAAGAGGCCATACTCTTAGAAATTCTCAGACCTCGTCTCATCCCCATTTATTCCAGAATCGGGGACCTAAGTTATCGCATCCACTTCGTGGTTTTCAGTGGCCTTTCTCAACTCTCAGGTTAAATCTCAGTACCCACATCTTCCTGGAGCTCCAGCTTGAACACCAGCTTCCTCCTCCCTCGGCATTTTCCCTGGGACGTCAGTTAGATATCCCAAAGTTAACAGGTCCCAAACCAGATTTCTGATCTTCCCTCCTAAACCTGCTTCTCCCGCAGTGACCCCGTTTCAGGCGATGGCAACTTCATCCTCCAGGTTTTCAGAGCAAAGCCTGGGGGTCCTCCTTGATCGCTCTTTCTCTCGCCCCGCTCATCCAGCCCACCAGCAAATCCCGCCTGCTCTGCCTTCAGGCTACTCCCAGGATCTGGCACTTCTCACCACCAGACAGCTACCACTCTGGCCTGCACCACTGTCACCTCTCCATGGTTACTGCAGTAACTTCCTAACTCGTCCTCCTGTTTCCACTCTTGGCCCCTACAGCCTGATCTCTGCACTGCAGACGTGATGATTTTGTACTTTTTATAAGTCAGCCTATTTAATTCTTCCACCCCAAACCTTCCAGATCCAGAGTCCTACTCATGGCCTACGAGATCTAGCCTTGTCCCTCCCACCCTCTCCTGTGCCTTCCTCTGTGGCCACACTGGCGTCTTGCTCTTCTAACACACCAGGCACATTTCCACCACAGGGCCTTTGACCGTCTCTTCCTCCACTTTCTCCAGATGCTCAATCTGTCAGTTTACTCAGAATTGAAATGCCATCCTATCAGTGACACTTCCTGCCATAACTATCTAACAGCACACGTGTGCACACACACGTATACTCTTCTTCACTGTTCTCTTTTCTCTGCAGCTCTTATCCTGCCTCACTTTACTCATTTGTTTACTGGCTGTCTCCTGTAAGCATGTCAGCTCCAGGGGAGCAGTGGCTGTTCATGTTCACTTAGGTATCTCCTGAGCTTGGTGCAGGGCCTGGTGCATGGCTGACAGCTAATACATTTTGTTGAATAAATTAAGGGATAATATTTCTTTGTCATTTCGACAGTCACAAGCACATCTCAGGAGGTGAGGGGGTGCTTGCTGAGCTAGGGACCTGCTTCGGCTGCAGCATTATCAGTGCAAAGAAGACAGACGTGGGCCAGAGCGCACGCTTGACTACCAGGCCGGGGAGATCCATTTCACTGTGGGGACACTGGGGAGCCATTGAAGGTTTATGAGCAGAGAGAGAGAAGTGCTTTGGAAAGATTAGTCCTTTTTGTAGTACATGGCAGAGGGGCTCCCGCCCTACCAACATGCCTCACTGCATCAGGGATACTGCATCAGGGAGGAGGCAGTGACAATGCTCCAGGGCAAAGAGGGGTATGAGGAAGATGACAGGACCCGATTTGGTGGCAGGATTTGGAGATACCTCCAGGGGTCTGATCCTGTGCTCTGTAAGGGTGGAAAGACCTTGCCCTTTCTGAGGCTCAGTGGCCATTAGAGTGCGGATTAGCTGGGAAAGAGGGAATGTGGTGACGCATTCAGTTCCTGCCCCTCTCTCCTCGAGCCCCTACAGACCCAGGGCTTCTGACCTGCAGGCTCAGTGTGGCTCGGTCGTATTCGAACACCCGGATGCCTGGATTGTTGGCCCCGTTGACTACTCCAGGTAATGTGGTTTTCCACGGGGTGACCCCGGGTGTCAGGAACATGGCACTGATGGGGGCACCTTCCAGGAGAGAGACAGCGGGGCTGAGGCAGGCTGATAAGAGGAGGGGGTCAGCCAGCCAGCAGGCACCCGCCAAGCTGAGTACCTGTGTCATCGTAGAACATCCGAAAGCTGTCGGTGTGGTGGTGCCCGAAGAACTGCCCTGCGATGACCCGATGGTGCTTCTGGATCACCTTCAGGTACTTCTCATTGAAGACCTCCCGGAACCACGCCTTGTTCCGTGTCTTCTCAAAGAACCCAGGGGGCACGTGGCCAATAATGTACACCTGTGAGGAAGGGGGCCAGGAGTGGCTCAGAGACGGCCTCCCCGACCCTTCACTTCCACCTCTCAGAGCCCGCCCACCTCCCCAGAGGCACGCAGACAGGCGCAGACGTGCCTTCTCCCACAGTCCTGTGCTTGCCTTCTCCCGGGCAGGTTGCAGTGGTCCCCGTACCCAGTAACGAATGCACACGTGCTTCCCCACCCTCTGTGCCTTTGCCCAGGCTGTGCCCACCACCTGGAGCACACTTCTCACGTTCGCTTCTGCAAGTCCTCGTCAGACCTCAAAACCCAGCTCAAAGAGCACCTCGCTGTGAAACGCTGCCCAACCTCACAGACCGGCCTCTCAGAGAACTCGGGCGCTGTGACTCAACTTGCCTTGAATGGCTGTGTAGCACATGCTCTGTGTTAATGTGTGGCTATGTCTTGCATTCCTTGAGTTGCTCAGCTAGCAATACCTGGGCCCTTGGCCACCACTGCAAGAGGTAGAGCGAGGGTGAGGGAGGACAGCGAGGAGCGTGAACTTTGAGTCAAACTACAGCTTGGACACCAGTATTGGGTTACCTCTCTGAGCTTCAGTTTTTTCACCAGGAATAGCAACTAACTGGTGGAGGTTGGAGAGTTAAATGAGATAATCCACAGTGAGTGCTCAGAAGCACCAGCCATGAGGTCCTGCCAAAATGTGCTGTTGTTTAGTGTAGGGACTCAAGCAAATGAGACACAGGACCAACCAATTCTCTGGGAGCTGCCAGCCCTGTCGACTAGGTGGATACACCTCAAGGGCAGGGCATCCCCTTGAGGTCTAGCCCACAGCGAGGCTGCAGGCATGGAGTTTAGCAGTAATGGAAGGAGCACTGGCCCTGACTGGTGTGGCTCAGTGGATTGAGCGCTGGCCTGCAAAACAAATGGTTGTCAGTTCAATTCCCAGTCAGGGCACATGCCTGGGTTGTGGGCCAGGGCCCCAGTAAGGGGTGCTCAGGAGGCAACCACACACTGATGTTTCTCTCCCTCTCTTCCCCTCTGTAAAAATAAATAAATAACATCTTAAAAAAAGAAAGAAAAGAAAGGGCACTGGACTTGCAATCTGAAGACTGGGCTTCTGGTCTCGGCTCCACTACTTGTGTGACTTGGGATCATCCCCGCCCCTCGGGAGCCCCGCATCTGCATCTGCAATGGGCTCTGGAGTCCCAGCCTCCCAGGCTGTTCTGAGGGTGGGAGAAGCCATTCCGGGTGCCGGGCTGATGAAGACCCTCTGTGATGTGCACGTCTCGAGAGAGTGGATGAATTTGTGCCGAGGTGGGAGACTTGTTCAGGAAGTGACTCCGGAGTGGGAGGGGGCAGAGGTAGGAGCCCTTACCATTTCCCCAGCTCTGGATGCGTTGCTCAGCACATCTTCCAGCCACTGGAACTGCTGACCGGGGTCAGCCATGCTGGCTGTCTGCTCGTTGTTGCTGTAGTACAGATTGGTGTTGAGGACCACAATTCGCCCAGTCCTCCTCGGCCCTGGCAACGTCTCAGTATAGAATGCACCTAGGACATCACAGCCAGGGAAAACATGAAGGGGTCCTCTACCTCTGATACATTCTGCCCCTTTACTTCACTCTTCCACCTTATCCCTCCCTCAATCCTTCCTTCCCAGCTTTCCCATAAAAAGAGCATCAAGGGTTAACGCCAAAGGCTCTGGAGCCAGGCTGCCTAGGTTTAAGTCCTGGCTCTACCACTTATTAGCTGTGCAGCTTAGGAAACTTCTCTGTGTCTCAGTTTCCTCGTCTGTATAATGGCGATGACAATGAGGTGTGTTTGCCCCTCCTGATGCACCATCAACCCTTCCTCACTCAGCTCTGTGCCCCAGGAGCTGACCTGTGTGAACTAAATCAGCAGGCTTCTGTGCCACAGGCTTCTGGTTTAGTGGGACCCATGGGGAGCCCTGGCAGCAGGGGACTGAGGAAAGGGAATCGAGTAGTAAGTCAGGGTTACCTTGGGCTGGCAGTGTCTTTGGATCAGTTGTCCTCAACCAGGTGATTTTGCCCCCCAGGGAACATTTGGCAATATCTAGAGATGTTTTTTGGTTATCACAACTGGGGGTGTTACTGGCATCTTGTGAGAAGAGGCCAGGGTGCCGCTAACCACCCCACAGTGCACAGCGCAGCTCCCACAGCACAGACTAGCCGGCCCAAAGGCCAGCAGTGACAAGGTGGAGAAACCCTGCTTGAACTGAATTGAACTCGAACTGCCCTTTCCTAGGTTTTTTGCTAGAAGTCTAGTAATGCACTGAGGGTAGTGCCTGGAACACAGTAAATGCTCAATAAATATTCACTTCTGATCCTCACTGCCGTGGGATTAAGAGCACGGGAGTCAGCCCTGGATTCTGCTCCCAAGTCCACCTCCTCTAGGCTGGGTGACCTTGGCCAAGTGACCTGGTACCTTTAAGCCTCAGTCTCCTTATCTATAAAGTGGGGGTCTTGTGAAGATGGATTAGATCAGACCTTGGCAGGTAATAAGTGTGTATAGTAGCAAATGGCATTAGTACCTTCTTTGAAGAGAGCAATGGATTCATTACTGAGCCAGGGTCTCCACAGTTCTGCTACCCGGTTGTAGATATTGTTGCTCCCTGCTGGCAACTGGTTTTTGGGGTGAAAGTCATGATTTCCCAAAGCAGCATATACTTTGGTATCTGGGAGGGAAAGGAGAAACATAAAAATATATACATGAAAGTGCTTGGTGGAGCTGTTAGTCATTTTCAGTTGGCCAGTGTCATCAGAGCTAATGGGGAAGGGGGAAGGGAGAAAATCCACGGGTGAGGAAAAGACAGAGATAAGCTGAAAACCTCATTTAATAGAATCTGGTTGAACTTGGCTCAGACCTGGGAAGGAAGAGCAGTGAGTTCTGTGATCTTGGACCCCAGCCCCATTCCCAGCAGAGTTCCCCAGTCAGAGAGGAAGCATCAGCTGATGAGAAGGAGAAAGCTAGAAGATCTAAATAATCTTCAGGTCCATTATCAGCCCCTTGGTAGTTTAGTGTCCCTTGTTCTCGTCAAGTGTAGAGCCACCTTACTGTTAGGGGAGAGGTCTGGTTCACTCTGAGAGGCAGTAGGAGTTTCACTCACTCAGGAATCGACAGTATTTACTGAGCACCTAGTCTGTGCCAACATGTAGACCTGGCAGCAGGCACCCAGTCCCAGTCCCAGAGCCCTTGCAATGCTGTAGGGTTGACAGGTATTGAGTAATGAGAGGTGTGTGGGCTGTCACAGAAAGGGAAAAGCCACTGGCTGTGGAGGTGTGTGTCAGGGATGGGGGTGGAGCCAGGGGAGGCCTCCGGGAGGAAGTGGCCTGTGAATTGGCCCAAGAGGGGGAACGGAGGGGAGCCCTTCAGACTCATTTCCTCCTTGTCAGTAGCTTCATTCCTGATTTTATTTCACCACTGCGTCTGGCAGGTAGTAGTTGCTCAATAAATATTTGACGACAAACAAAAAATTCCTCTGACCTCAGGGAAGGGCCTTGCCCTTATGAGCTTGGCTCACCCCAGGGAGCGACCTCGAATCAATGAGGAGGGAAGGCTGAGGCCTTCAATTCCCACTTGGGGAAATGTCTCCAACAAACCCTTTGTCCTGCAGAGCCTGCAAGGTCTGGAAATGCTAAGAACTCTGCCAGAGGAGCAGGTTGTGGAATTCCCACCAGGAATTGTTCACACAGCAGGAAGCCATCAGTGTCACTGCCTAGAAGAACCTGAGCTCTCTAAAGTAAATGCCAGCAGCAATTAAAGATCCATTCAAAAAAACCCTGCAAATTTCTGGAATCTCAAGGGCAGATGAGAAGGGAGAGAATCTCTCCCACATTTTGCTGCTCCTGTGTGCCAGGCACCGTTAGAAGCTCCTTACAAGTTCCATGAGGTCACAGCATCCCCCACCCCTGGACTTGAGTCTCCCATAGTAGATGCTAAATAAATATTTGCTGATTGACTAAATGAGTGAATGGATTTCCTTATTTAATCCTCACAGCTACCCTCTGGGCAGGTGCCAGGATTCACATAGACCCCATTCTCCCTGTCAGATCTCATAGGGCTGCAGCCGTAATCACTCACAGTCCCCTTGGGCTCCTAAGTTCTGAAGGAAGGTCTGGGAAACACCAAGAAATAGCACCTTGGCTAGAAATCAGCATCTCCCAGAAGTCCTAGCAGCTAGGATGGTTTGAGGGCTGTGGCTGGCAACTCCAGGGACACAGCAGGACACAAGGCTATGCATGCGCCCATGTGAGACTTACCCAGGGCTGAAGCCTGCGTATAACCGTGGATGCCTTGAGAAGGGGCAGTGAGTCTGGTGTTAGGCAGCACAGGAGGCAGGGAAGTGCCAGGCATTTTCTGTGTGTAGCCAGTGAGCTCTCATGTACCTTGCAGGTTTGTTGGAAGATGAGAAACAATGGCTGTGAAGTGCCTGGCATGGGACCTTTACCACAGCTGTTGTTGTCAACGAATGAAGGCCATTCCTCTGCATCTTGCTGCCATTGTCTCATGGTGCCAGGCGCCACCTGGGGTTCAGGAAATGATGGCAGGGTCTTACCTGGAAAGACCTCTCTGATGAGCTTGGTCAGGCGTTCCACAATGTCCAGCACGGCCTCCTCTCCCAGTCTCTCATTGGGTACGTGAGGCGTGTCATCACTGCAAAACACCGCCAGGCCAGTCTGGTACTGACAGCTCAGGATGGAGGACAAGAAAAGTGGGGGGAGAGGGGTGGGGGGGACACACTCTACTGTGAGAAAAGAGGCCGTGGAACCTGGCCTCAGACATCCACTGAAAGGTAGGGCCAGGCTCAAGTTGGGTGTCACACAGGACAGAGTTCAAACCCATGCTGTGCCACTGACCTGCTGTGGGTCCCCGAGCTGGTTGTTTAACCTCTCGGAGCCCTCATTACTCATTAGCTCATCTGTGAAACAGAGGTAATAATGGTACCTTATAGAGAATGTGTGGACTTCAATAAAGGGGAAAATTATATATATATAAAAATGTAGAATATGTGTGTGTGTGTGTGTGTATAATGTAGAATAGCAGCTGCTAGGATGTAACTAATATTATTATTTAGAGGGAAGCTCCAGGGTTCCAGTGCCATCTGCAAGCCTGCAGGGCACTCTGAGCGGAGAACCTATCTGAGTTCTCCTTTCTCCAAGGTGTCAAAGAAGTCTGGAGCTGGCTCCAGAGCATAGAGTTCAGATCTACTCTATGGCAGAATCTGGACCTGACTCAGGACCATGTAATGGTGCCCCCTTCCCCATCTGATGGACCTAAATTGCCGTATCCACCCTAGAATGCACAGTGAGGGGGGAGAATGGGAGGAGAATGGGGGAAGGTGAACTTTGGAGGAGGAGCCCCAACAAGTGAAGCCTTAGGGACTGCTGGACCCTGCACAGCAAGGCAGTTCTGCCCACACTCTCCCCCGGAAGGTAATTAACTTAATGGTACTGATACGGCTGCTAGCAGCTCACCCCGGCCTACTTTATGCCAGCTGTTTTCTGTGCACTGTACCCATAGCCACTAATTTTTCTTGATAATATGCCCACAACACAGGTTCTATTATTGTTCCTGTTTGGCAGATAAAGAAACCAAGGTACAGAAAGGTGAGGAATTCTGCTTAAGTGTATGCGACTAGAAAGTGATGGAGTGAGGATTTGAACCCAGGCAGCTTCAGAGTCTGAGCTCACACCCATTCCATCCCACTGTGACTCTGAAACCCTCACTGGGCAGCAAGAGGAGCCTGGTAGCCCAGTCCTCCCTGGGGACAAGCCAGATATTCAGACATTGGAACAAAATTCTTTTTTTTTTCTAGTTTGGAGGATCTAATTCTGTCTGATAGAAAACGCATCCAGTCTCTACATACTGTTCCCCCAAAAGGTTGCAATTCTCCCTAGGAAGTCAAATTTCTTAGATTGAAGAATTATTGAAAGTCCCAAAGGTCATCTCATCCAATGCCATACATCTCTGCAAGGTCGCAGAGGTTTCTCAGAAAAATCACGCTTCTGTGAAAGGGTCGTGAATGTCACAAAGCAGCACTTTTCCCAAAGCGATCACATCTTTCAGAATGCCACAGCTTTCTCCAAGGGCCCCTTCTCAGAGAATTCAGAGGCTCCCCCATGAAGAGCTGTCTCAGGAGCAGGAGTCCAGGCTCATGGCCTAAAGGTCCCACTCATCTTAGGTTGATGTCTGAGTCCAGAGAAGCCTGAGATGCTACCGCAGTTCTTAAGTGTCCAGCCTTGCCCCTCCCCACTGCGTCCATCTGTGGTCATCTTAGTCACTCCCGTGCCACACTGAGGGGCCATCACAGTTGGATCTGCCTTTTGAGGTGTCCCCTGAGGCTGGAAGAGGGAGCAAGAAGTCAGAGCTCCTGCCAGCCTTCCTCACCAGCTCGCAGGTTCGCCACTTCTTGCAGGAAATCCTGCCCAGTCCTCCCAGATGGAGTCAGGTGCCCTCTGAAGCCCCCACCTCCCCTCAGGGAGCCGCTCTCATCTCTGGGATATACTAGTCAGTGGGCTTGTCTGTGTCACCCACAAGGCTGTGAGCTCCTTGATGGTGACTTGGGGTCTACATCATCACAGTTCCTGTGGTCTACCCCAGGCTGGCCACGGGAAGGAGAGAAGGAACCAAGTGATGAGGACAGTGAGTGCTGAGCGAAGTCGGAGGGTAACAGGGTGCAGCCAAGTGGGGGGGTGCAAAATGGGGATTTGTAATGGGGTCCAGAACTCAGGGTATCCAGGAAATAAATATTAGAGAAAAAAAATTTATATGATGTCCTCACCCCCACCAGTCTGAGCTGCAGGAGGGCCATTGAGAGCTGTTTTGCATAGCAACAGCTTTGCAGCTAGCCTCTGTCATGGTCGTTTACCATATCTATAACCTTTAACTGGTTTCATGGATATTTAACATATGCATGGATATGGTTTGAGCTGTGGCCATGCTTTGAGCCAGAGGGTTGGGAGCGACTTCAACCCAGGATGTAACTGGGAAGAAACTCCCCCTGGTTACAGCACCTGTGTGAGAGCTTGAACATGATTGGCTCCATGCCATGGGGCCACACCTGCCCGGACTCACTATGGCAACCCAGTAAAGCTGGAAGAATACGGGAATGCTGGCAGGTGTAACTGATTGTGGGAGGAGTCAGAAATGGGGCTGCAGAGGAAGATCTGCATGGGTATTTAAACCTAGGCGCAGCAGCTATACCAGGACAGGACCATGAGGCTTTGGAGGAGTTGGGAACATATGGCTGTGGCAGGAGAGAATTCACCACGTGGCTTGGGAAGAGATTGGGACCACGCAGAGATGTGGAGGCAACACAGTGGATGGTGCCAGAACTGAGGAGCTGCCTGAATCATGGACTTCTACTTCCCTTCCTGAGATACAGTACCCCAGACTGGGCAAAGGGAAGAAGGAAGGACTGTGTGCATTTGTGGGTATTCTAAAGAACTTTAGTATTTTAATGAAGACATTAAGTCATTACCCTAAGTATGTATAACTTTTAAATAAACATTTCCTTTCCTTTTCACCAATCTCTGGCATTGAGAGATGTCTTTCCTCTGGTGGTGGGCAATACAAACCTAGTACAGTGGTGGAACCCCTGGAGAAAGGAGGGTCCTTTTGGTAATAGTATATCGTTCACCCATCCCTGGATCTGTTCTGTAACAGGAGGACTCACTTCCATGGATAGGAGGCAGAAATGGAGTCTCTGGCTGAGCGGGAATCACCCCTCAAGCTGTCTTCACACAGAGCAGTGCTCTGACCAGGGAGAACACCCTAGGGCCAGGGCAGCCCAATGCTGACCAGCAGCTGACCAGGCCACATGGTCCCAACACCAGACCACGCTCAGCCCTCCTACACTCTCCCATCCCTGCATTTGGATCCCTAGGGCTTGTGGTGCCTAAACCCCAGTAGGAGTGGCTGCAATATTTGCCCCACAACTTAAAATTTGGGAGTCCTCCTGCATTCCGCTGAGGCCAGGAGACCAGGAGGTTGAGGGCACAGACTTTAGGATCCACCACACCCAGGGTCCCTTTGAGCTTCAAGCGAGGACTAAGGGAGACAGTGCAGGAAGGTGCCAGGCGGCAGGTGGCACACAGCAGAAACCCGGTGACGCGTAGCTGTCGTGACGGCTCTCACCCTGTCCAGAGGATGAAGTCTGGCTCCAGCTCGATCTCCTTCATGGCGTAGATGGAGGAGTTGATGAGGACCCAGGGAGAATCACAGAGGTAGTCACCCCAGGGGCCCGAGTTGGGCACCGCCTGGGAGCCGGCCGATGGGCATACCTGGAAGGGGTCTTCGGATGCTTTGTAATCAGGGTCAAGGTGCAGGTCAGAGATGTGCCAGAACTTCCCTGCAGGGGAAAGGAGACCCTCCTTATGCTGGGCCCTCCCTGAGCCTGGATGGGCAGGCAGTCTAGGGGAACCCTGGGCTGGAGCAGGGGAGGTTGCGCAGGTGAAAGGGTCCAGAGGAAACGGGCCACGGCATTTACCCAGGGAGGCATTGAGTAGAGCGGAGCACAGGCTTAGCTCTCTCTGTCCCTAGCCTGGGGCCTTTCACAAGGTCCTCTCCGTCTCCCCACCACAGCCTCAGCGTGAGAGATTGGGCTGAAGTGTGACAATCAAGAAGCCTGTGGAAATTCCAAGAAAAGTGCTTGTCTTAAAGCAGAGGTGGGAGAGGGTCAGGGCTAAGCCCTCAGGCTCTAGAGCCACGTGCCAGCTGTGTGACCCTGGGCAAGTTGCCTCACCTCTCTGAGTCCATACTGAGAGCCATGTCTTATCCTGCTCGAGGGAAGTGCACACAGAAGTCTGCCCTGGGAGAAGGCTTCTATGCCAAATGGAAGGTCTTGTTAATTAACACCATCAAAAGCCTGGGGAATAGGTGTGGAAATAGAGTTTGAAAATGCTAGACCAGAAAAGATGGAACGTAATTTCAGACTGGGCTGGCTATCTCCTGTGAGTCGCTCCTGGGGGTGTACTCGGTGATTCCGGGTGCAGGGTGGTAGCTCAAGCAGCTGGCAGCGATCCTGGTCGCTGAAGTGTTGACGGAAACCTGGCCTCAGCTCCAAACCACGTGAGGCTGAAATGCCAAAAATCTCTTGGAGCAACAGATAAAAGGGAATCCAAAGAAACAGGCCACGTGGAGTGGATTCAGCATCTGCACGCAGCACCGATGTGCGTAGTTTCACTGATGTTGATTGAAGAGGGTGGAAGGGCCTCTGCCCTGAATCCTGTGTTTCCGGCTACACCGAGGGTGAGGCCTGGGATTTCCTCACCCTCCACCGGTGCTCTCGCTTCCGCCTCCACTTCCTGTGTCACTCACGGCCAGCAGTCAATGCCTGCCCAACCTCAGGAAGCCAGGCCGGGGCCTGGGCTTCTGTTGTTTTCAGGGTTGAGTGGCCAAGGCACCACCCAAGGCACCGGGCATTCAGTGTGGCTCCAGGACAGGCCAGAAGGCAAAGCCTGGCCCCTGATGCTCACTTCTTGACTTCCCCCAGATGCCTCTGAGCTTTCGCCCAGCTAAAACCGATCTCAAGAAAGAAGCAGAAACTTGTTCACGTTAAGCTGCAAATGACTGGCCAAGCAAATCCTTACCCCTCCCAAGGTCATTATGTAGTCATCCTCACCACAGCCCTGGAGGTGTCATTGATCATCACCCCCATTGTGCAGATAAGAAAACCAAGGTCAAAGGTCAGCATGCCCGAGATCCCATGGAAAATGGTGGGGGGATTCCATGGCTCCCCATCCTCTCCCAGGAAGGTGTGTTTGCTAAGGGGAGAACACCAGTAACTTTTTATTTTAGATACAACTTTTTAAAAATTGACTTTAGAGGGAGACAGGAAGGGAGAGAGAGGAGGGGAGAAGAGGGAGAGAGATAGAGAAAGATCAATTTGTTGTTTCATTTATGCATTCATTGGTTGATTCCTCCATGCGCCCTGACCAGGGACTGAACCCTCACCCTTGGCGTATTGGGTGGGTGCTCTAGACAACTGAGCTACCTGACCAGGGCTTAGAAAGATCTTCTTGTAGACAGTCTATGCCTGCGTTTTTATTTTTTACCCAAACTGAGAGCCCTTGCTTATAATGGGAAGAATTAAACATTTTCACATAAATTGTGATCACTAATACATTTTTTACTCCTGTGGAACAAAAACTGCCCCATTTCCACTAGTAAGTGAACAAGGTTGGTGGCTTTCCCAAGCCCCTGCACTGAGCCTCAGTGGGTCACTGCCACATCCGAGCCTGAGAGCAGGCTGGCCAGGTGGGCTGCAGTGAGCGGCCCCTGCCCTCCTCTTTGAAGACTGCGGCAGGGGCCACACCCCTGCCTCCAGTAGGCTCTTTCCCAACTAACTACAAACGTTGAGCAGTTCTGCCCTTAGACGTCATCCCTCTAAATATTCAACAGACATTTCTCCACTTCAGAAACTCCTTGTCCACTGACTGAGGCTCAGGTGTCAGCAGTTTTCCTTTTCCCGCAAGCTCCGGTCTAGTCAGTGTGGACCTGGAACTCCTCCCAGCTTCCCCGCACGTCTTGTGACCTGTGTGTGTGTGTGTGTGTGTGTGTGTGTCTGAAGGCCTGACTCCAGGGAAGGCCAGGATACTGGAAAGAATGGCCGAGAGAGCCAGAGGTCCAGGCAGGGGGCTCCACCTCCTTGAGCTCCAGTCTCCTCATTGTTGGGGGTGGCTCACAGAGGCCTCACCTGGTGCTTGGCCCAGTTCACCCCAATCATTCTCCTCATTAGGCTTCTGTGGTTCCTCCACTGCCTTCCTCAGTCCTCCCTAGGTCATCACAAGGCTACTTTCTCCTTCTCATTCAGACCTCAGGCCAAAGGTCACCTCCTCAGAGAAGCCTTCCATGACTATCTTTTCTCAAGTGGCACTTCCCCCAACCATCTGGTTACTATTTATTGCTTTCCTCAGTTTTCTTTTATTTTTTCTTTTATTTATTTTTAGAGAGAGGAGAAAGGAGGGAGAAAGAGAGGAAGAGAAACATCAATGTGTAGTTGCCTCTCTCATGCCCCCTACTGGGGACCTGGCCCGTAACTCAGACATGTGCCCTGACTGGGAATCAAACCAGCAACTCTGGTTCACAGCCTGCACTCACTCCATGAGCTATCCCCAGCCAGGGATCCCTTAGTTTCATTTTCTTCAGGACACTCTCACAGGCAAAATCATCCAGTTGGCTTGTTTATCACCCATCTTCCCTGTCTACAGTGTCGGCTCCATAAGAACATGAAGCCTATAGTGCTGATCTCTATGTCCTCGGCACCTAGCACAGTGCCTAGGATGTGGAAGATGCCGGAATATACTCATAGATATTCAATGAATAAGCAAGGCTGTGAGGAGGAGGATTAGGAGTTCAAGAAGTTTGGCTAGGTGCCCTAGGTGCTTCTCTCATTTCACCCTTGCAGCCATTCTCTGCCCATAAGGTGGGATTCTCATGCCCATTTACCAGATGAGGAAGCTGAGGCTCAAACCCAGACCTCTCTCTGACTCCCAAGCTGAGACACGATGTTGACTCAGAGCCCCCAGAAGGTGGCTTTTATAATATACTTATGTTACCCATAAAAAAGAGGAGCCACAGACGTCGGTGGAAATCGTCACCAACTGTGAGGAATTAAGCTTTAACCGCCACATCATGGAGGAGGGGGTGGGCACGAGAACTGAGGACAGAGAGGCAGGTGATCTGATTTCTAATCCAGGCTCTTCCACGAGTTGGCTGAGGACTCTGGGCAAGCAGGTGGCCTTCCTGAGCCTGAGGGTGTTGGACACCTGGCCTGAGCACCAAATAAAAAACAGTGAAGGAGAAAGGGCTTGTAGAAAAAAGAATCTCCCCACACCACTGTCCTTGGCAATTCCCCCTGGAGCAGGAGTGAGCCTAGGAGGGTGTGGGGAATTGGGCCCTTTTGCACTTCGCCTTTTAGACTAGAGCTTCTCAAACTTTACTGTGCAGACCCCTCCCCTGGGCATCTCATTAAAGTTGAGGCTTTAGCCCTGGTTCGTGTGACTCAGTGGATTGAGTGCTGGCCTGCAAGCCAAGGGGTTACCAGTCCGATTCCCAGTCAGGGACGTGCCTGGGAGGTGGGCCAGGTCCCCAGTGGGGGGTGTGTGAGAGGCAACCACACATTGATGTTTCTCTCCCTCTCTTCTTCCTTTCCTTCCTTCTAAAATAAATAAATAAAATCTTTTTAAAAAGTTAAGAGGCTATATATGTTCATACTGCTGGGATCTTTTAAAATAAGAAGTATTCATGTATTTCTTGAGTTTTAAGAAAAGGTATACTAAGCTGTCATTATCATTCACTAATTATTGAGAATATGAATAAATTTGGTATCCAGTACAATGAGTACTTGAGGGTACAGACCTGGGCTGGAATTCCAGCTCCACCACCCAGTAGCTGTGTGGACATGAGCAACTTATTCTGTACCTCAGTGCTCCTCGTCTGTCAAATGGGGACAACAGCACCCCCCCCCCGCCACTACCCCCCTCACCTTTTCAGGTCATTGTGACGGGTGAAAGGAGACAATATGAGATAATGCAAAAGTGCTCAGCAATGCAAAGCAGCAGTTACTCTGAATTTGGTCCCTGGGAGATCCTGCAAGTCCTCCTTTGGCCACAGGAGGGAGATGGGACCTGGGGGGGTAACTGCACCCTTCCCCTGCTGGTCCCACTGTCCCCTCAGCTGCTGTGCTCTGCAGGTAAGGTGCAGGTCCAGGGGCAGGACATCTGCAGCAGAACAGTGTGAAGACAGACACTGTCTCCTTCTAGATGGCTTTTGTCCAGTACAGGGCCGGCGGACACAGCACACCCTGTAGTTTTAATTTCGACAGCTCAGCTCTGCTCCCTGTCTCTGGGCAGGCTGAACAGTCTGCTGGCCCTCTTCCTCTCCTACAAGAGGGGCCACAGGGCCTCCTTGTCCACTGGGGATGGCAGATGCAGGGCCCAGGGCCCAATAGCTTTGTAAGGCCCATGACGTGTCTGAGATCTGAAGAAATGCTTTGGCTCCAAAGTTTGGGGGGGGGGGTAAAGCCATCAAAATCAAGAAATCATTTCAAAAGCAATATTAAATATTAAACATTTAATTAAAAACCACATATAGTGTAAGAACCTTTTACTGTGATTTGTGATGGGGTGGGGGACTCACAAAAATCATTCCTGCAGCCCAAAAAGGTCTTAAACTGGACAAAAAGTGACTTTGCTTATGGTCAGAGAAAAGAAAGGCAGGAAGACACCTGCCATTTATTTAGCACCTACTGAATGCCAGGTGCTGTGCCAAACTCTCTAGCTATGAAACCTCAGGACAATAGAATGAAATACATTCTATTATGTTAACCATTTTGATCATGATTTTAAAAGTGATTGTGGAGGAGAGGGGTGGAGGGAAAATGGAGGCACCTGTACTTGAACAACAACCAAAAAAAAGTGAAAAAAAGATCACGATGCACTATACTCGCCACTAGCTAGTAGTGTGACCTTGGATATTAAAAAAATGGTCCCTTAAACTTTTACAGAGCTTTACCATGTATGTGCATGACTTCACTATCACATTTAATCTCTCCTCTGCTCTTATCCCTGTATTATAGGTAGTCAAATAGACTCAAGGTCATATAGATAGTAAAAGGTCAGACCTAGGTTTTCTGGCCTGAGGGGTTGTTTTTGAAAGAGCATGCAAGAAATTTGGAATCAGGAAAATTTTGTTTTCAATCTTGGTTCCTCCACACAGACAGTGGCAGCTTGAACAAGAGGTTTCCTCAGCTGAGCCTCAGTTTCCTTATCTGTAAAATGGGGATAACAATGTGAGTAGCAAAGGGTGGAGGTGAGGACGAAAGGAGAAATCCCATACGGAGCACCCGGCAGCAGTGCGCATTTCCTGGGCCACCTAGTCCCTCGGGCCTCAGGTTTCCTTCTCTGGTGCCTCCGCTTCCTCAAGTGTGATCCGAGGGCAGAGCAAGGGTTATCTGGAGGCCCCGCCAGTCCTAACCCTCTGCGATTCCATGACTTTGTTATGTAAATAATGCCCCCCACCGAAGGACCTTGGTCCCCATTTCAGTCCTTTGTTTTTGACACTAGGCAATAACCCCAAGCACTTCCATTGTTATTCCTCCTCCATAAACTAAGGCCCTCCAAAACACTGGGGGTTCACTTGTAAAATCCAGCCTTTACTGGCCCCTTGCGTTAGCTACATAGATTGCCCTTTCCTCAGGACAGCCCCGTGAGGCAGGCTTACCATTCTGGAGGGAAACGTTTTCCTACCACACTGACACATACTGAAAAATCTTGTTCCGTGCAATTAGAAGCTGAAGGATAATGCCGAGTTGCATAGGGTGTGTGTGGGAGGAGAGAAAGAGCCGGCAAGTTGGTGCCCCACTGGAGCTCTTGGCTAAGGAAGATGGGGGTAGACTGATTGCTATCTGATTGGGTGTCTCAGAGTTCTCTGGCACTTCTAAAAGAGACTCAGATTCTGTAAAAACTTAGAGGTGCTGTGCAATTCTTTTAAAATTTAATTTTTAAACTATAAATGTATACCAGAAAGTTTGGAGAATATATAATAGTCCCCATGAAAACCATCATCCAGCCCTGGCTGGTGTAGCTCTGTGGGTTGAGCGCCAGCCTGCAAACTCAAAGGTTGCCAGTTCAATTCCCAGTCAGGGCACATTCCCCGGTTGGGAGCCAGGTCCCCTGGTGGGGGTGTGTGAGAGGCAACCAATGGATGTTTCTCTCACACATCAATGTTTCTCTCCCTCTTTCTCTCTCCCTCCCCTTCTCTCTAAAAATAAATAAATATAAATAAATAAAGTCTTTAAAAAATCATCCCAAGAGAATACGTCAAGGACACGATGCAACAGAGTGCTGTAAAGATTAATGAACAGAAACCTCATTTAAACTGGAGTTGGGAGGGCCTGTACCGGGTACTCCCATACCCTAATGTAACAGAGCAAAAGGACCCAAACAAGCAAAGGGGCCCGGGACGGTGATGCTCTTACTGAAAGAAATTCGGGTCCGTCTTGTCCGCCGCCATATAGGAAAGATATCTCTCAATGCCAGAGATTGGTGAAAAGGAAAGGAAAACGTTTATTTTGTGCTATACAAAATATAAGGCAGTGACCTAATAATTTTTACCAA